>PVJC01033671.1:0-19205 GCA_004026665.1 Murina feae
AGGTAGACACACACAGGAGGACTGCTCCGAGCCTCAGATGCAGCTCGGGGCAGGTCCCCAGTGGTGACACACACACATATACACACACACACACAAAAGGCGCCTGGCAGACTGGGGCCATCATAGGACATCCACTGAGGGGTCCCAGACTGTCAGAGGGCACAGGCCGGGCTGAGGGACTCCCTCCACTCCGAGTGCACAAATTTTTGTGCACCGGGCCCCTAGTTTCATATAATACTGGTTGGGTGGTGATGAACTCCTTTAGCTTTTTCTTGTCTGTGAAGCTCTTTATCTGACCTTCAATTCTGAATGGTAGCTTTGCTGGGTAAAGTAATCTTGGTTGTAGGTTCTTGCTATTCATCACTTTGAATATTTCTTGCCACTCCCTTCTGGCCTGCAAGGTTTCTGTTGAGAAATCAGCTGACAGTAGTATGGGTGCTCCCTTGTAGGTAACTGAGTGCTTTTCTCTTGCTGCTTTTAAGATTTTCTCTTTGTCTTTTGCCCTTGGCATTTTAATAATGATGTGTCTTGGTTGGTCCTCCTTGGATTCCCTTTGTTTGGGGTTCTCTGCACTTCCTGGACTTGTAAGTCCATTTCTTTCACCAGGTAGGGAAAGTTTTATGTCTTTATTTCTTTAAATAGGTTTTCAATATCTTGCTCTCTCTCTTCTTCTGGTACCCTATAATTCTGATGTTGATACAGTTGAAGTTGTCCCAGAGGCTCCTTACGCTATCTTCATATTTTTGGATTCTTTTTTCTTTTTGCTTTTCTGTTTGGGTGTTTTTTGCTTCTTTGTATTTCAAATCTTTGACTTGATTCTTGTGATCATCTAGTCTGCTGTTGGATCTCTGTATATTATTCTTTATTTTAGTCAATGTATGCTTAATTTCTAGCTGGTTCTTTTTCATATCCTCAAGAGTCTCACTAAATTTATCAGTGGTCTCTAGAAAATTCTTGAAAAATCTTATAACCATGGTTTTGAGCTCTATAGGCAGTCATTTGCTTTCCTCCATTTCTGTCATTTGTGACCTGTTTCTTTGTCTCTGCATTTTGGCTGCTTCCCTGTGCTGATAGAGTGGCTTTCTGTGCTAGGTGTCCTATAGACCCAGTGGTTCAGCCTCCCCAATTACTTGAGGTGGACACTCTTATTGCACCGCTTTGTATGCTTTGTGCACAGTCTTGTTGTAGCTAAGTCTTGATGGTTGTTGGTATCACAGGGAGGAATTGACCTCCAGGCCACTTGGCTGTGAGAATCATCTGTGTCTATGGTGGGAGAACTTCTGTGCTGGAGAAACCCTTATGGGAGCAAGATTTGCTTCAGTGGGGCTTTGGTGCTCACTGAGTCTGATCCCTGAGTGTGCCCCTTTTGGATCTGAGGAGTTGTATTCTGGGTGGTCCTGCTCTGACCACTGGATACACTGGCTCTTGGATCTCTAAGTAGATGCTATTTTAGCTTCTGCCTGAGGCTACCCAGCCTTTTATATGCAAAAGCCTTTGTGCACAGCTTGGGTGGGGCAGGGTTTCGGGGAATCAACAGGGTGGAGCAAACAGCTATGGCTGATTCTCGGCCATGCCCTAAGAGGCACCGGGTCTCAGTGTCCTTTGGCACCACCAAGAGAAAGCTGCCCTGGGGTTCCTCCCGGTGCCAGACAGTCCAGCTTCTCCCCATATGAGTCTGGATCTCCAGAAACTCACCCGGAACTGGAGTTCAGAGCCATTGGGAGCTTGTGACTCCCTCCAGATTGAAAAATACAACCACGTCCTCAATTGCCAGCCCTTTCCGTGCTGCCTCCATACCTCTGCACTTTACTTCCGCACCTCCTCTGAGTCTCAGTCTCTTTCTAGTTTTAGAATTTCCACTCAGCCAGCCTTCCTGTGGGAGTGGGTGGTGACCGTTTTTTCTTTTCGTTGTGGTTTTGAAATGGTTGTGTGAGGCAGCAATTCCAAGTGTTTACCTATGCTGCCATCTTGGTTTCTCTCTACATATTAATTTTTTAAGTGGTTGTAATTAGTGAGGCATTAATGATAAACTGTTTAGTACTGTTTCCAGGTATTTTAAAAATGAATTATTAATCTTTGAAAATACTTAGTCTGTACTCAGTCAGATAAAAAGCAGCTTTACTGTATATCAGTAAGAAAATTTCATATGATTGTATAAAAAAATCTAGAAACACTGCCATGGATTACTTCAATACTCAAAAATAAAATTCTGAAATAATTGTTGCTATAGCAAAGACATGCCACTCTGAGGCTAATTATTGACATGCTTCTTCCTAGGAGCCATACATCACAAATAGTGGTTAAGAGTACATGCATCCAGAAAGCCTTGCTTTTGCTTCTTCCAAGTTCTGTAAATTTTGATTGAGTCTTGGTTTTTTATTTTCTTATTTATATTCATTTTCAATTCTTATTCATATTCATTTTCAATAATGGCAGCAACTTGTAATCACGCTGTATAATAAAAGCTTAATATGCTAAGTGTCTGATTGTCTGGTCGTCTGTTCAACCAATCAAAGCATAATATGCTAATGATATTCTAAGGCTGCTCAACTGCTTTTTATGATGTGCACTGACCACCAGGGAGGCAGACAGTTGACCAAATAGTCATTATGACGTGCACTGACCACCAAGGGGCAGATGCTCTGACTAGTAGGTTAGTTTGCTGCTGGGGTCCAACCAATCGGGACTGAGTAGGACAGGAAAGATATACCCTGGAGCCCTCCCGCAGTCCCTCCCTTGCTGGCCAACCTCCTCCATCCCTCCCCAACCCTTGGGGGTCCCTTGACCTGGCCTGCACCCTCTAGCAATCTTGGACCTTTCATAGGATGTTGGAAAACTGGTTTTGGCCTGATCCCACAGACTATAACAAGGGACCCCACTGGTGCACAAATTTGTGTACCAGGCCTATAGTTATCTCATAAAAAGCCTGTAAATATTATTGTGGAATACTTCCACCTGTCAATATGTTGACAATAGGTTTGATTAATAAGGAACAAAATAGATTTTAGCTCAAAAATTGTGTTCACTGGTAGAGCCAGACAAAGTAGGAAGTAGGCAAATTTGATCTCATTCTAACTTTGCTTCCACATTTGTCATTCCTTGGATTTATACCCTTGACTTGGTCCCTTGCTACTTAGCCCTCTCCCAAACATCAACCACCTTTCCCTACATCTGATTCATTACATCATTACACAGTGTAATATATGCATAATATGCTTTGTTACATTAGCTGATAATAACTGAGCCAATGCAAGAATATTTAAACTTTTTTATAAGACACAAGGGAGTGAATTACTTAAGGTGAAAATTTAGGACTACGTAGATCAGTAGAGGATACTTTCTCACTTCAAGTTGTATTTTGTATCTCTCCCTCCTTTTGGCTGCCTTAAATTGTGTTTGAAGATGAAGTAACTTTGTATCTATCTATCCACGTGTACATATGCATATATACTTACATATAAACATACTAGTGGCCTGGTGCATGAAATTCATACACTCTGGTGGAGTTGGGGGTGTCCTTCAGCTCTCTCGTAGTCCAGAAGCCCTTGGGGGATGTCTGACTGACTGCTTAGGCCCACTTCTTGTGGGGAGCTGGCCTAAGCTATCAGTCAGACATCCTTAGCGTTGCTGTGGAGGTGGGAGAGGCTCCTGCCACTGCTGCTGCTGCTGTGCTTGCCAGCCATGAGCCCAGCTTCTGGCTGAGCGGCGCTCCACCTGTGGGAGCACACTGACCACCAGGAAGTTGCTCCTGCATTGAGGATATGCTCCCTGGTGGTCAGTGTGCCTCATAGCATCGGGTTGTTCCACAGTTCTGTTGATTTGTATATTTGCCTTTTATTATATAGGATTATTTAAGGATATCTGACTTTTCGAATTCTCTTTACCAGTTAGTCTAAGTCATTTTGTTTACAAATGGAAAATACAACTGAATGAACTTTCTATTGCATTTAGTTTAATTGACCTCCTCCAATTTTTTTCTTCTTATTTCTCCTTAGAGTAACAAAACTATGGCTTCTCTTAGCATCATATATCCTCACAGTGATGTGCAAAGGCTGGGAGAGGAAATGCCTTTGTTCATGTGGCCATTTTAAATGTTCTCCAAAGCCGTTCTAGAACCCTGCTACCTGCAGATTCTCCTGAATGGTGCCCAGCTTCATGTCACACTGACAGTCCTGATTGTCTGGAAGCACCTCTGCCAAATTGATTATTAACTGTCTCCTCAATCAAGTGTGAGCTCCTGGGCTGTATCTTTCCCAGTTTTACACCCCGAGCCTGGAAGAGGAGGTTCTTCATGTCCAATGAAGTGAGTAAAACATTGAGGGATTGGATGCTTCCCTCTCTCAAAAGCATGTTTTTCTTCTGGGATTTTTGTCATTTGTCAGCATTTATTATATGTATTTATTTCTAGAATTCTTCTTGGACACATATTGTCTTAAAATAACTCTTTCTGAATGCTTGTGGCTATTAATAAGAAAATTGAAATAAAACCAAATAGAATTAATAAAAGTTCTCTGCCGTTTAAGCATTTGGCTATTAAACTTAGACTCATATTTATTTCTAAAGTGTTAGAATAGGAACTATGGAAATTCTAAACAGTGACTCAGGCAGTGGGAAAAATCAGAACTTCCTGCAAAAATCAGACAAACGATCCCCCAAAATGTAGGTGAGCAAAAGCAGAGTGAAAAAATGCAAGCAACTGCTGACTCAATCAGGGTTAAACTCCCTTCCTCTCTAACTTATCTGAAGTATTCTGGCAACTATGCATTTTTTTTTCCTTATTCACCTTTCAAGTGTTAGAGTTTAATTTAAAAATGTTTTTAATATGTTTTTACTGATTTCAGAGATGAAGGGAATGGGAGAGAGAGAGATAGAAAACATCAATGATGAGAGGGTATCGTTGATGGACTGCCTCCTGCACACCCGCTACCGGGGATAGATCCTGCAACCCAGGCATGTGCCCTTGACCAGACTCAAACCTGGGACTCTTCAGTCTGCAGGCTGAGGATATACCCCCTGAGCCAAACCAGCTAGGGCTAATTTCAAAATATTAAAATCTGTAATGAAAATGCTTACTGTGTCTGTAGCCATAATTTAATAACTTCCTTTGCAATGTATTCTCTAGTTCAAATGTTTCATCTTAAATCATGATCTAGTCCATGATAAATTGTGATGATAAAAAGTGTTTCATATGGTGGGAAGGAGTGACTATTCATTTTGCTAATGCACCCCATATCTGTCATTTTTAATCCCAAAATACTTAGTTACAGTACAGAAGATAAACCTTACAGAGTGAGTCTATGAAGTATGTTTTGATTTAAAAGAATCACTATCTATGATGTAATTTGAAGTACTGAAATGATTGTAGCAGTCTTTTTTTTTCTTTTCTGTCACCACTAAAGAATAAGCATGCTACTATAAAAATGTCAATGCTTATATTCCCTGAAAAATGAACACTATTTCCAGGATTTATTCTCAACTCAGACTGTGAGGGTGGGGACTGATTCTGAAGTGCTCACTCACACACAGTTCAGTAAATCTCTCTCACTACCTATTTTCTACTGACTTGGAACAAGTGCATTGGAAATAGAAAAAAGTCTCAGAGGAAATTTGGGTGGAAACTTTTTAATTCAAACAACTTAAAACAGAGTTATTTTATAAAGGAAGGAAATAGATATCAATTGTTGAAAAGAAATCTACAGTACCTAGCATGGTGTTCATAAATAATATGCATTCAGATATATTTTTACTGAGTGAATGTTGAGAAATGGGTGACACAAAATGTATTTTTTTACAAAGGGAATCTTTGTCCATCATATTAAAAATAATGTGTGGGAGAAAAAAAATCCAAAAGAGAGTATCTTTGTTAATAAAGTACAGTCTCTTTTATTCTTTCTTTCTATTGAATGATATGGCTAAGGAAAATTATCTAAACAAGATGTCCTGTGAGTATAGAGACAGAAGTGTAATAAATTATCTTAAATATTTTCAGTAAAGTGCAGAATTAGAGTGTTTAATCTGGGGAATATTTTAAAAAGTTAAGGTAGAATCACTTCAAAATCACTTAAAGTTGATTATGACTAAATTAATTGAAATATATGTATATTGAAATATACATGTAAAGATACTCTTATTTTCAACATCCTGCTAAGAAATTCCTTAGGAGAGATTGTGCCCAGTCAGAAGTCTGATTGGTTGATGAACCATCATTATGAAGCACACAGTAATAACCCTGTATGTAGAGTACTGGTTTAAAATGGGATACAGATACTTGTGCAATGCGTCATTTTAGGATGTAAAAACAGTCACTATTAATCAGATCTGACAAAAATTTAGCCAAACAAACAACTCAAGAACTTTCTTTTGAATCAACTTTTTACATACTGTTATTAATTATAAATCACACCCTTGAACAGAAGGGATGATACTGTGAAGGTATATCAGTAAGGAAGAAGTAAAATATTTATTGCATCTTTATTTCATCTTTTAAAAATCTACTTCTGTAAATGTTTATGTTACATTTTGGAGGTTAATCTTGATAGTATTATATTTAAAGATAAATATGCAGGTAGCAGGATATTCAAAAAATGTAATAAATATTGTGAGTTTAATGTCAGAATTTGGACTGTAGAGGTTTGATGGCAACTGATGGATTGTAGAGGTTTGATGGCACTTCAAACCTGGGGAGGGTTAGTGAGGAGATGACAGGAAGCCTCAGAATTTCCTGAAATTGTATGCAAATGTAAGTGCATGTGCTGACCTGTCTGTTTCCGAGAGCCTGCAGAGCCGTCATGACATTATCACGGAAACAGTGAGTCATTTTAACTTCAAAACAGCCACATGTTATCAATCCTTTATGAATTGAAACTGAAGAATATTTAAATACATTAGAAACACATATTGGGTACATGTTAGAATGTTTGCACACATTTTAAATAAGTTTTAATTTATTGCAAAATAAATAAGCGTTCATAGAATCATATAGGTTGCAAAAATATATAATCATGTGAATTGACCAAAGTGCATCCAATAGCAGGTGTGACAACTGATAGCTAAAACGATATGGAATAGAAATTCATATGGTAGAATTTCATTTTTTTATTTTCCATTTAGTCATCATAAATGCATGATAGACAGTATAAAGTGAGAACAGATGAAATGAATTTCCACATGGGCTATGCCAAGTTTCCTCTTCTTGGTGAGTTCTTAGGAAGTCCAGAATCCATTCCCATGAATTTGACTGGTATCTGCAGAATCTGTGAATTACTTTGTCAGCCGTTGATGAACTGCTCAGTGTGCTGAAATACAAGACAAGGGAAGGCAAGTTTATTTACTGGGGCAACGTGATAAATTTGAGCCTACATAAGTTCCAAGTAAATTAATTTAAAATACTGTTTTAAGCTCAGTCGGTGTGGCTCAGTGGTTGAGTATCGACCTATGAACCAGGAGGTCACTGTTCAATTCCTGGTCAAGGCATATGCCTTGCTTATGGGCTTAATCCCCAGTATGGGGAGTGCAGAAGGCAGCTGATCAATGATTCTCTCTCATCATCGATGTTTCTATCTCTCTTTCTCTCACCCTTTCTCTCTGAAATCAATACAAATATATTTTAAAATGTTGTTTTAAGTATAGTGATTGCCAGAGTGAAGGGGTGGAGAGGTAGAAGAAGGAAAAGGGTAGAGGGGTAAGTGTTGATGGAAGGAGACTTGACGGGTTGATAAACACACAATGCAATATACAGATGATGTGTCATAGAATTGTACACATGAAACCTATATAATTTTCTTAAGCAATGTCACCCAGGTAAATTCAATTTGAAAATAAAATAAAATCTTATTTTAAAATGTGGAAATATTATTTTATAGGTACACTGTAATCTAATTAAAATGTGACTCATTCCTGCCCAGAATGTAGTAGTGTCTTGTCTAACTTAATTTCCTGGAAGTTGTTCTTAATTCCTCCTGTTTCCCAGTTCCACCATGCCATGTTGAAGCCTGATGTCAGCATTATAGGTATTTCCAAAAAAAAAATGTTCACATGGGTAATATGGAATGAAGATATTGCTTAGATCTCATAAAAATTTTATTTTTAGAAAAGGTTGGGTATTAAATAATTTCTACTTTTATTCTTCTATTACACCTAATAATATCATCTGGTTAAATAGCCTGGTTATATTTTTCCAATGTAGCATTTAAATTATTTTTTACAAAGTGTTGGCTTTAGAGAAAGTAGGGTGGTATTGTAATTTTATTGGTTATACTTGTGATTTATTAGGTTAATTGAAAAACCTGCTGCCCATTTTAAGATACACAGTATTTGTGGTTTTTGGCTACCAGAAATAATTTGGGTTGTATAATAAGAAATACATAGTGACTCTTTTCTACCCATGGGAGAAAAGCTAAACAAATGACAGGTTTGACACTAAATAAATAGTCATAGCATTTGAATCATAAATGATTTATTTTTGAGTAGTAATCAATTTATGTTGTCAAAAATGTCATTCTGCAATGATGAATTCTTAATCTTTGATTCTCTTCTAAATTCCTCTTTCAACCTGAATCTTAAAGAGATTAAAAAATTTAAAGATGTACAATTTATTCAGATGAATTGGTATTAGCATCTCAGTTTTATCAAAGACCAAAAGCCTACAAGAGTAAGGATCTTAAACTGATTTTTCAAGAGATTATATTTTCTTTTTTATCTTTACTGTTGAAAGTATTACAGATATCTCCCTTTTCCCCCATTGACTCCGACTAGCCTGCCCCAGCCTCTGCCCCAGATTTTGAATATGAATAAAATATGTTCAACTTTCTTGTCAGGGCATTAAGTTTTATACTTGATTTTCTGAGCTTAAGTTGTCGTTAACATTTGAAATTATTGTGGAAATAGGTTTTTTATTTTTATTTTAGAGTCAAGTAAAAACAAGATTATTTGTTATGGAAAACTACTGCTGTGTAACCTAATAACATCACATTATATTTGTTTTGCTCTACTACAAAAATGTATAGGGGTTGTGAATAAATAATTGCTTAATTATTAAAAAAATGAAAACAAAAACAACTAGCTTCTTTATAAAAACTGCCTTTACACCAATCATAAAAATATATGCACCCCTATGTCCACAGCAGTGCTATTTATAATAACTAAGATCTGGAAACAGCCCAAATGCCCATCAGTAGATGAGTGGATAAAAAATATTTGGTACATATACACTGTGGAATACTATGCAACTATTTAAAAAAGAATCTCTTATCCTTTGATACATAATGGAGGATCTTGGAGAATATTGTGCTAAGCAAAATAAGGCAGTCAGAGAAAGACAAGTATCATATGATCTCACTCATTTATGGAATCTACTGAGCCAAATAAACTGGTGAACAAAATAGAGACATAAAAGGATAAAACAGACTGCAAAATCTCAGAGGGAAGGCATGGGTGAGTGTGGGAGGATTAACCAAAACATGTATATGCATAACCCATGGACGCAGACAATAAATAGTGTGGTTAAGGCCTGGTGGTGGTGGTGGGGGTGTTGTGGGGTGGAGGACCAATGGAAAAAAAGGGGGAACATCTGTAATATTTTAAACAAGAAAAAAATTTTTTAAATAATTATTTTTACAAATTTGATCACTACTTTTGTCATTTCATAAAAGTATTTGAGATAATAGATACTTTTAAAACTGGATATAATAACTTTATAAGAACTTTTTAAACATATATCTATTGGTAAGATGAGATATGCTTTTATAATAATGATTAGGTAGCTTGCTTTAGTTAATTTTTATGGTGGTGCACTAGAAACAGAACGTATTTTTATCAGATGCCTAGGCTATAGACAGGAATTGTATTTTGTCTTTATAATACTCAACTTTCTAAGAGCGATCGAAGGATGGGGCAGTAAATATTTTTATGTTAAACTGGAGTGCTGTTTATTAAGAGAGATTAATCTGACCCAAAGTTTCAGTACTTTCAAAAGAAACCAATGCAATATATTTTTGTCGAGATGAAATGCAGCCTTCGAGGGAGCAAGAAAAAGTTACATATGGCCATGTCCTAAATGGGAAACTCTTATGATGGAGATTTTTCTAAAAGGAACCACGGCCTGCGTTTAAGTCTCTTCAGACACAGCTGAGGATATTTTAAAAAACAGATCATTCTTACAGTTCTGAGAAAGTGCTGTTACTCTAAATAGAATTAAATTTGTCAGACTACTCTTGTAGAACACAGACACACTCATACGCTTACACACACAATTTAAAGAACTTTGTTGATTATCAAAGAGTATGCTAAGAAAAAATGTTGTTGGGTTATGAAAAATTCCATGCCCTTTTTTTCTGAAATATTCTAGAAAGATAAGAACAATCTGAAGATTTTCAAAACATTTTGAGAAAGAGGCAAGAGAAGCTTTGTTGAAAAAATGTTAAAAGTTTAGTGCAAGAACCAATGACATTCTAATGACTTGTCCTTATATACTCTATTATTGTTTTCCTGCCTTGTTTCTAAATCTAGGGTCTCCTGGCAGTGTTGTAAAACAAAGTCAGACATTATTTTCTGATTTAGATGAGGAAACTGTGTTTGAAAATTTAACTAAGGGTTACAATGGAACTGGAAGCCAAGTCAGAGCTGAGTGCTTTTGTTTGCTTGTTTTCCTCACAGTACACTCTGTCACACACACTGTTCCATCCCAGTTTTGCTTTCAAGTTCTTTTCATGGAGACTAAGTGAATGGAGTGGCTCCAGGCCCAGCTGTCCACTGTTCACTGAGCACACCTGTGCTTGACCTCAAGTTCTTCGTCCCTAAAAGAGAGGGTTGATAGTCATATTCTTCTTTAAGCCACACATCACTGTGCCACCTAAGACATGAAAATGATTTTCAAACAGGAAGGCACAGAGCATATACGATGAAGGGGCATTGTAGTACAAGACAGAAAGGAGATTCTGAGCTCTCCTAATGTGCTTTATGGAAAGTTAGAGAGTCATTGTCTTAAAGAATCACACTGACCAAGCCTGAAAAATAGCAGAAGTATACTAGTAAAATCTTGACTGAAGATAACTTTATAAAACCTATTGGAAAATGAGAGTTGTTGAACACTAACGATGATGTTAAAAAGAGATTTAGAAAACTCCAAGTGGTTTGATTCTGAGAAAAATTGTTAGAGAGAAGTTAATGGTGTGTGAGTATTTAGTAAAGAAAGCAGTGAGAACCAGGGGCAAGCATGGATTCATTAGCAGCAAGTGTGTTAAATTAACATTTTTAAAATGTACAGTATGAGAATGATAGATTATGTGCTAGTATGTCACTATAGAATAATTTTCTTGACAGTATGTGCTCAAGATGAAGAAGGCAATGCAGGCTAGATCATAAGCAGGGCAGGTGGATTTGGGGGAGAACAAACAACCCTAAAGACTATTAACTGATTGTTCAAGTTCACCTGGTAAGTGACCTCTAATGTTTGGCCATATGGTAGTATGATTAAGTGTTTTATTTTTAGTATATGTTTTTATGTATTACTAAGAGTTCTGCTTTTAACATTGCTATTATGCCTTCCAAAAATCTAGGCTTCTGTTAGACTTCCAGTTTAACTAAGAAATAATCTTTTAAAATGTTGGGCTATACATCCTAAACACACACTGATCATTAGTTTTTGTTATTGAATCGGTATTTTACCTTTAAAACAACCAATAAATGTGCTCCGTACGTCATTGCCTCCATTATGGCTCAGTGTCACAACACAAAGTGAATACTGAGGAACCTTCTGCTAATGTTGCTAAATATTTCATTGTTATAAATATATAGTCACTAACCATGAGTATAATTTGGTAGTAAAGTAAATTTACTGCTCTCCCCCTCAAGCAAACAAATAAAATATACCATTTATTTGAATATAATTTCCTTTTCCTTCTCAACAAAATACATTTTTTTCTTTTTTTCCAATAAATATTGTTGCTTCATTTTAGGAACTTTTTCAAATGGAGTTGTATTTTATACATTTTCAATACTTAACTGAAAACTTGGAATGTGGACATAGGGTTCCAGCAGAGAAGCATCATCTGCAGGCTATCGGTGTTACAGGAGAGCGGGACAGTGTGGCGATGTATCCAAAAACAACGCAATTGCCAACCAGGCCAAGAACTTCTGTCTTGCAATATTGTACCTGGCTTTGGAAACTTTATTTCTCACAATAAAGTTTCACAGTGGATATTACTTTTAACTATATTTATAAGAATATTTTGCTGATACATCCTTATAGGGAAAGTTCAAGAGCTACATCAATAATATCAGGCTCACATAAATATCTCATTGCCTGCACTCATTGCTATTTGTGGTATGGACTCAAAACAGAATAATCCATAGTAAAGGCAGACAATTAAAATATTTTAAAAGTAATAAGTAACAAGTAATGAATCTAATTAGAAAAGTAAAATGTGAAGTTTATTGGTCTAGTAAAACTTGTCCAATCCAATGATTTAAATGTAACAACAACTTTGTCATTGTTGAGTAACTTTGATTTCTTAGCTAAGGTAAATAAAGTATATGTTGTTTCTGAATTGTTCTTAATCTGCAAATGCATAAAAGTATAAAATCAATATTACTTTATTTTAGGTTCTAAGATTTAAATCATGCTCTATTTTGTGTAGCTTGAGTTTTGTCAAACATAAAATTGATAACCATTTGCTATTTTAATATTAGGGCTTACCAACACTGTACCTCAATATTGGCTAGGATTTTATTACTATACTAGAGGCCTGGTGCAAAAAAATTTGTGCACTATGGGGAGGGGGGGCCCTCAGCCCAGGCTGTGCCCTTGGGGGATGTCCACCTGCTGGCTTAGGCCCACACCCCGGGGGATCTAGCTTAAGCTGGCAGTCAGACATCCCTCTTGCAGCCTGGGAACACTCGAGGGATGTCCATTTGCCAGCGGGGAGCAGGCCTAAGCTGCAGTTGGACATCCTTAGCACTATTGAGGAGGCAGAAGAGGCTCCCACCATCACCACTGTGCTGGCAGCTGGCAGCCTGGCTTGTGGCTGAGCAGAGCTCCCCCTATGGGAGCGCACTGACCACCAGGGAGCAGCTTCTGCATTGAGCGTCTGCCCATGGTGGTTTGTGTGTGTCATAGTGGCCAGTCATTCCCAGTGGTTCTGCTGTTAGGGTCAATTTGCAAATTACCCTTTTATTATATAGGATAGAGGCCTGGTGCATGGGTGGGGGCTGGCTGGTTTGCCCTGAAGGGTGTCCAGATCAGGGTGAGGATCCCCCCTGGAGTGCCTGGCCAGCCTGGGTGAGGGGCTGATGGCTGTTTTCAGCCTGGCCACAACCCTTCAGGATGGGGGTCCCCACTGGGGTGCCTGGCCAGCCTGGGTGAGGAGCTGAGGACCATTTTCAGGCTGGCTACACCCCCTTCAGGGTGGAGTGTCCTGCTGGGGTTCCTGATCAGTCTGGTTGAGTGGCTGATGGCTGTTTGCAGGTTGGCCATGCCCCCCAGTGACCCAAGCCCAGCGAGGCTGGCTAGAAGCAGGTATCTGGGATTTATTTATCTTCTATAATTTAAACTTTGTTGCCTTGAGCAGAGGCCACAGCAAGTGGAAAGCTTGGCTTCCTCCATTGCCAGGGCAACCAAGTCTCCTTCTTGCTCCAGCTCAGTGGCTGCCAGCCGCCATCTTGGTTGAGTTATTGCATATAGTTGCTCTGATTGGCTGGTGGGCATGGCTTGGGGCATAGCGGAGGTGCAGTCAATTCGCATGTTTCTCTTTTATTAGAATTGATCTTTTGTTGATTGAGCTTCCATTTTAAGTGACTGATCAAAATTAATGTGGTTCTTCTACCCAATGGCATTTATTTTGGTTATAAGATTAGAAATGTAAATTTGCAATAAAAGAGGAAAATAGGAAGCTGGTTTTAATGAATATTTTACACATGACTAATTAACAGAATCCCCTGTAGGAATTTGGAAGTAATAAGGAATTGACTCAAACTAAATTAAAAATTAATAAAGGAGTCTCCAAAGAACTTTGTTTATGAACATTTAACAGTTGTTTTCTTAGTTATGAATATTTCAAGCTGTTTTGTTATTCAGCATCTATTATTCTTGTAGAGTTCATAATTTTAGAGGCGATTAGACAAAAAGGGAGAACCACACAAAACACAATGTCCTAGAATGATAAAAGTCACCTTGGGAAAACTTGCTAATGTAAAAATAATGGCTTAATATTTATGGTTTTTGTCTAATGTAGGAGAGGAAACATATTTTTTCTCTACTTTTCTAGGTTCTTTGGCTGGCCTAATAATCAAATAGATACGGCAGGTTAACAGGAAAAAAATAAATTTAATTATGTATGTACGGGGTCCAGGAAGACAGTGATATTTTAGAGCAAGTCTAGCAACTAAGGCTTATATTCTATCTTGAGCTAAGGCATGGGATAGGGACTTGGGTGTGAAAAGGGAGGAGGGTAATTCAAAGGGAGATAGAAAGAGCAGGTGCTTGATATTAGATGTTTGCCCTGATATACAGGCAGGTCATTCAGATAAACGTTATTTCTGTAACAGCTCGTTTCCTGGGTCACGCCCTCTAGCTAAATTCTTTTAGCTAATTAAGGGATAAGTAAACATTATTTTTTCTAGAATCTGCTGGGTCTTGAGTGCCTTTAGCTTAAAAGTGTCCACATGCCAAAGTGACACATTTTGGAGAGGCTCACTCTGAACCCCCTCACTAACAATACCTGCAAAACAGTCTCATTCCACATTAAGGATCAATAAGTTTTAAAAGGAGAAGAACAAAACAAAACAAAACAAAACAAAACAAAACAAAACTATCATCATGATTTCCATGAACAATAGAATGCTTTTAGCAATGAAACTTTGAGCAGAAGGTAATGCTGCTCTTTGCCAAACATTCTGAAAATGCATTTTAATGATATAAATTTATTCCTGCATGTAAATTGGTGAGGACATATTGCCCAAAGGAATATTATTAAATCATCTTTTTCCAAGTATATTTGCTCTTAATTTAATCCAGACAGCTGAATGTTTACGGACACTTTCCCTCAGTGTTTGCAGACTAAAGACATAAGTAGAACAACTTTAGCCGTGATATGTCAAGAGAAAAATTTTTTAGTGACTTCAATTTCTTCCCAAGATTAAAGTGTAAGAATCAAATGGACTGAGTGGCAATTATTCCTTTATTTGTGCTCTGTCATAGGAAACAATACTGCATGACTTTCAATTGTGGTCTGTATATAAATGGTAAAATAGGTTTGGAAAATATGCTGCATAAAAGAAATTTGAAATATAATTTTAAGATATGTGGAAAGTACCAATTAAATTTATATAAATAGACATTTTAAATAATTGAGTTAGCACAAATAATAATAGATTCAAATACTTAGTGAAAACAAGTGGCTATAAAGTTACCTCAAGAATAGATCATAGATCTCTTGCAAAATTAAAATCTCTTAATATACTTAAAAATCAGCAGACCTTCCAGAAATGTTTTATAAGAAAATGATAGACATATAATAGTATTATAACTCTTAAAGAATTTTAAAAGAAATTCAGATTCCCAAATTTAACATTTACTAGTAGATATATCAATATTCTTTAATCTCTTCCTAAACATGAAATGCAGTAATAAAAACTTATGTTCTTAAACTATTACAAACCTTTTAAAAGAAAGTTTCCCATGGCATCCACAAATTTAGTTGTAAATGTTTTGATGTGAAGTTCCCTCACTGCTCTCAGTTCTACTATTAATCTATCTACATGATAAACATTTAACTTTAGAGAAAAAACCCTCTACTTCATATTGGTGATCAAAATCTGAACCACTAATGCCTTGTATGTTTCTCACTGTATTTGGGTTTTCAACTGTAGTGTGGATTTTTTCACCTTGAAAAATAAAGAGAAAGACTCAAGTCAGCATGGTTTTGTGCTTAAGATTAACAGATTGCATTGGGTTAAAAATGGACATGTTGAAGGAATAGAAAGGGAAAAACAAGAGACACAAAGAAGGTGATGTGAGTGAGGGAGGGAAGAAGGAAGGACTGTGGCTTTTACATAATGGTAGATATGTGGTACATGCAGTTCCTTGGAAATAAATTCTTTAAAACCACATAACTGTACTTGGCCTAGCCTTCCTTCCTTTAGCCAGAACAGAATACATCAGGGGGAGACATTGCTTTCTCAGGTGATCTCACCATACTATTCCTCCACTTCCTCTTCCTCCTCCTCCTCCATTTTCTTTCTCTTCTCTTCTCTCTTCTCTTCTCTTCTCTTCTCTTCTCTTCTCTTCTCTTCTCTTCTCTTCTCTTCTCTTCTCTTCTCTTCTCTTCTTCTTCTTCTTCTTCTTCTTCTTCTTCTTCTTCTTCTTCTTCTTCTTCTTCTCTCTCTCTCTCTCTCTCTCTCTCTCTCTCTCTCTCTCTCTCTCTCTCCCTTCCTCCCTCCCTCCCTCTCATTCCTCCCACCTCCTTCTGTCACTCTCCTTGTGGTTCCTCTGCCATATGATACTCTCATGCCCTGTGCCTAAAGCATTAATGATCCTTTCCAGTTACTAGTGTATTAGGCACCCAAGTGAAAGGATGGTCCAAAAACAAGCTTTGGATTCAGGAAATTCAGATTGTAATTTTAACATCACTTCTAAGGCAATTCTCTAATTCTTATTAGTTAAGTGATATTAAGAAGTCAACTTCTTCAGTCCTCTCACTGAAAAAGCAATTGTTTGGATATTTAAAATAAAATCTCTCAATAACTATTGTGTAGTAATGAGAACATTAAAAAGGTTATATCATTTTTTAATGATTTTTCTGTAATTTCCCATGAACCAATGAAAATTGCTCTGTATTTATCATTTTGAGATTTCCTTTTCACGTGATAAGAATTGAGAGATGGCTTTTAGTGTCTCAAGTGGACTGAAAAAGAGTCCACCCTTAATGATTTTTCCTCTCCTTCCAACAATATCAAAGACCAGGGAATACAAAGGTAGCCATTTTCCAGGCAGCTTACTTTTGGGAAGGATGGGTTAGATAATAGGTGATGCATGTGCAGAGACTTCCTCATTCTGCCTGTAGTTGCTTATATTCTGAAAGTACCTACTACTTTTCCAGCTATACTTATTTCAGATAGAGTCTTTTTAAAACATACTTGAAAATTTTCCAACTAAACAAACTGTTTATGAACATACTATATTTAGCAGGTGTTTACACACCTATTTCACTTTAAAGCTAATTAAGAAAGTAACCTAGTTTTTTTAATTTACATATAAGAGATGGCCACTTACGAAATGCTGCATTTTAGAAATTAAATGATGAGATTTTATACAGCCAATAGTCAATCTTTCACTCGCTTATAGTATTACAAAACAAATAAGCAAATGACTTTCTTAATTTCTGAAATATTTATGCATGTGATATCTAGTGAAGTTTTTGGCTTATTGTACTTGTTCAAAATTATGTTGCTTCCTACATTTCTATTATTGGTGGGGGCTTGGGGTGGTGAAGAGATGGGAATTATTAGCTCTACCAAAAAGACAATGTTGGACTTGAAACATTAGAAGTCTTACAAAACAAAACAAAGCAATGACTGAGAAAATTCTAGCAATCACTGATTCAACATGATAACTCTTAGGAAGAAAAAAATTAAATGATCATTGACACACTAATAGTGTGTCCTTTAGTGGGGACATTTTTCTGTAACAGTTTAAGACAGGAAGCATTTGTTTAACAAGTTTGGATCACATAAACCAAAACTGCTATTTACTTTAATATCAATTAGACCAATATTCTTAAATTGAGAAAATATTTATAACACCTATGCTAAGGGTCCAAAGAGTTTTCTAGGTTGTGGGCACATAGGGGTAAACAACACAGATGGGACTTCTCTGCTAGGGCTCTTTGCTAGTAAGAGTGAGGTATGACATTCTATACTTAAATAAACAAGTAAATCAATTAAGGCAGCAAAGAAAAAACACTCACCAAAAATATGCATATGAAAGTCTGACAGATGTTGCTAGTTGTCCATTCACTATCATTTTTTTTATTGCTAACATAATAGCACTGTTGTTCAAAGTGGTAAGAATTTTATATATTTAAGCATCTTTTGCAGCTAATGGTGATGATGTGACAAAGTTCCAAATCCTGTATAATAAAGATGTAATACGCAAATGACCGCATGATGACCAGACCATGGATCAGCAGGAGGGTGGGCAGCGAGCTACAAGCAGGTGGCAGAGAGGTATAGGAGTGGGCAGGGCAGCAAGAGGGAAGGAAGAGAGGTGGGGGGAGCTACAGGAGGGCAGCAGCAAGTTCCTGGTGCACGGATTCATGCACAGGGCTACTAGTATATATATATATATATATCTGAAATTGCTGGAATAGTTTTGATTTCCTTATGCAGGTGAACTCCCCTCTTTGTCGCTTACCTGTTCTTCTTGGCTGGACTGGGTAAATGGTGGCTTATGCATGAAAATCCACACTGTGACCATGTGAGAAAGATAAGACAATGGCCTGAATTAACTTAATAATTGACTACATATTTCTTATGCATGAAAAAAATACCAATTCATTTATGCCAGGAACCCCAGTGGGACTCCCACCCTGACCTGGACACCCTTCAGGGCAAACCAGTCGGCCCCCACCCATGCACCAGGCCTCTATCCTATATAATAAAAGGGTAATATGCAAATTGACCCTAATAGCAGAACCACTGGGAATGACTGGTCACTATGACACACACAGACCACCAGGGGGCAGACACTCAATGCAGGAGCTGCCCCCTGGTGGTCAGTGTACTCCCACAGGAGGAGTTCTGCTCAGCCACAAGCCAGGCTGAGGGCTGCCAGTACAACGGTGGTGGTGCGGAGCCTCTTCTGCCTCCTCAGCAGTGCTAAGGATGTCTGACTGTAGCTTAGACCAGTTCCCCGCTGGCAAGTGGACATCCCCCGAGGGCTCCCAGGCTGCAAGAGGGATGTCTGACTGTCAGCTTAGGTCTGATTGCCCGGGGAGCAGGCCTAAGCCAACAAGTGGACATCCCCCAAGGGGTCCCAGACTGCAAGAGGGCACAGGCTGGGCTGAGGTACATCCCCAAGTGCACAAATTTTTGTGCACCGGGCCTCTAGTATACTAAATAATTAAGGAAGACATTTCTGATACATTAAATGGCAAGAAGTGGTATTACATAAAAATACAAAATATAGGAAAAGGCATTTTAGGCAAAGGAAA
>PVJC01033672.1:0-19245 GCA_004026665.1 Murina feae
AAAAAAAAGAACGAAGTTATGCCAATAACTAACATTTGTATGACACCATCCAGATTAAAAAACAAAAACATGTGCTTTACACATGTGTTATTTTATTCAAACTGAGGAGGAAAACTGGTTTTGCAAGGAATGTTAGGCCATTAAACAAACAAAACCCTGTCCCTCTGGAGGGGTAGGGGGCTTTGTTTTGAGCCCTGAACCTGGGCACACCTGGGGGAAGGGTAGACAAAAAGAATTCTCCCTTCAGGGCCTTGGGGGGAGGGTGTATATTTGCAAATCAAAGAAACTCGAGGGGCAGTTATAAAGCAAGGTTTTCGCGTGCTACCCCCACTCTGATTTGGATTTAGATCAATCCCTGAGTCCGCGCGTGTTATTAAAACTGTGATTTCTTCACTTCTTCAAAGTGTCGCTTAGTTTTTTGGTCTTTCTGCAACATTTTGGTTCCGTGGCCTGGAAACTAATCAAAGCTGGCTCTTGCCTCCAGTTAGAGGACTGGGTTAGGGGCCCAGGGGCCCAGGACAGACATCCGAAGGCGCGCCCTGCTGATTTTAGCAGAATTAAACGGGGAACTCCAGTGCTCCTGGACTTCAACCCAGGACCCGGCTGGCACCTGAAGAGAGTGGACCAACACTTCTGGACCTGTCGACAAAATCTGTAAGGTAGGGCCCATCAGTTACTCAGCCTACTCCCAAGTGAGTAGAAGGAGGAAAGTGATCACCCCCTCATTCAGGTCAGGAAATTCTGGGTGGGTATCCGGTGAGAGTGGGCCCCTCAGGTCAGGAATTGAGTAGAGTACTCATTCTGAGTGAGTATCTGGTGAGAGCGGGCTCCTCAGGACAGGAAATTTTGAGTAGGTATCCGGTGAGAGCGAGTCCCTCAGGTCAGAAATTAGAAGTTGGGTAAAATGTATTTTAAACTCTGAGTGAATGTTGGGTGAAAGTGTGTGAGTGTGAAGGGAGGGGGCCTGCCCTCTCCTCTCCTTTGTATGGCTCCACGACCTCCATTACGGAGTCCGAGTGGGCTCCAACCTGCGGTTCCGGGATTTGTCATAAGGCATAATGGTGACTCACCCCCACGTGGAGGTGACCAGGCCTGAGATTTATATGGGTGCACCTTAGCTAAGACAAATCTAAGCTCCCAAGGGACGCAGCCAGGCGGGCATCTGGGTGAAGATCTGTGAAAGCAAGTCACCCCTTCCCTTGTCTGTCTCTAGTCACTGATCATCATAGGGTCGGGACAACGTATGTTTATTTGTTTAAACTAGCAGTTTATTTTGCCAGGAAACGGCTTCTTGGGTCAGGCCAGGAATGTGGTTAATTTGCATTTGAATTCTTTAGGCCCTGTCTTCCAGGGTTTCTCAGTATTGAAAGTGTGTGTGAAGAGATAAGAGTTTTGATCTGGATTTTCCCTTTGTAAAAATGCTGAGTTTTGTCATGTAACAGAAGCAAGTTAACTTGTTAAGTCATGTAACAGAAGCAAGTTAACTCTCATATCTAAAAAGAGGTTCGGGCAGCTGCTTGGCCCAGAGCATTGCATGCGGCTCTCATGGGGGCTGCCATTTTGGAAAGATGGGAGCTGCCCCTCTTTCTGAATTTGCCACTCAGGGGCGGGGCTCACAGCTCCGCAGGGCAGGGAGGTTAAGAGCCCTGCTTCCTGTCGTATTGAATTAAGGCCAATTGGTAATATTCTGTAATGTAAATATAGTATGCACCAAGGTTTTAATGGGGAATATTATCTGTCTTTATTGTTTAAATATGCATCTTTGTTACTTACTTAAAATTGTTTAGCTAGTAAGTTTCTGTTTGGGTATGAATGTGTTGCTAATCTAAGAAATGCTGGCTGCTTACTATTGGTTATCATAAAAAAAATTAAGGTTTCTAAGGGTGAAGAATTCTATACAAGTTGCTGAACATATGACAGAAAGAATAAAAGTAAAAACAGTAGGCATTAAGGTTAAAAATAAGAAGCTAAGCTAGTAAGTGGGAAATTACTAAATTTGGCTGGTCTGAGTGTACGTGATACCTGTGTCTTCATTGGACGGCTCCAGAGAGACAAGGGCAATTTTGCCTTGTGTGGGAAGGTCAAGAATAGACTTTAGTCACCTCCCTAAGATGTTTGTATAGCCTTAACATGTGTCATGTGTAGTAGCAGAAGATTTAGCTGTCAGAAGTGGCCACAATGTAAATATAGTAATCTTAATTTTCTTACAGATTTTAATTCAGTTGTCAAAAGAACAGGTGCCCAACTGGGCAAAGAAGAATACCATCAGATTTTTGTGTCTATCAAGAGACAGTTGTATACTGTCTTGCAGGCCTGTGTGACCATGTCCATGTCAGGGGTGGCACAAACCTCAACTGTAGGAACAATTAAGCCTTGAGCCTAAGAGTTCTAACTAACTGAAAGTGTGTGGCTTTGGTGTAATAGAGGAGGATAAAGAAAAATGTTAAAAGTTGAATGGATGATAGGCCAGTAAGCTGGGACAAGTAGAATCGGGAAACCGAGCAGAAATTTTGTCTTCCCTAGACCAAGGACACTTGGGAATGGAACTGTTGAGGGAGTTTGGTGCCTGTTGCTGCCAGTGGGGAAGGGGCTGATGTATGTCCCCTTCCAGTGCGCAGCCTTGCGAGAGGCCTAGTCGCTGATTTGCCATGGAAGGTGCCAGATGTCTCAGCACAGCTTCTCCTAGGTGGAGAGACCTCCCCGATGGCCCTGTCCTTGGCAGTGCCAGGGGAGGAAGAATGGACTCCAGGCATGACTAAGGACCACGCCCACCTTCCCGTTGCCCATGCTCACGCTCACGGTGGAGGAGAACCACCCGGTGGTCACGCTGTACCTGCTGCCCACCGCCACCGACCGCGACTTCATTTGCAATGGCATTGATCGCTACGAGCTGCTCCAGGAGCCCGGGGGCAGCAGGAACCACACCCGCGGCATGTTCGAGCTACAGGTGACCGACACCCCGGACCGCAAGAAGTGAGAAGCAGCCGCAGCTCATCGTCAAGGGGACGCTGGACCATGAGCAGCGCAACTCGTACCAGCTGACCCTGCGGATGCGCGACAGTGGCGACCGGACAACAGCAGCCCCCGAGGCCAACCTGGTGGAGAACAGCACCCTGGGCACCCCATCCTACATGGGGGTCAATGGGATGTGTTTGGCGCCACCATCCGGTCCCTGCAGCAGCTGCTGCACCTGGACGCGGCATCGGGCTGGCTCAGCATCCTGCACCGCATCGACTGCAAGGAAGTGAGCCAGCTGCGCTTCACCGTCATGGCCCACGATCGCGGACAGCCCCCAAGACCAACAAGGCCACTGTGGTCCTCGTCATCAAGGACAAGAACGACAATGTGCCCTTCCAGCTGAAGCCGGCCAGCGACACGGAGGGCGACCAGAGCAAGCCTACTCGCTAGAGCCCTCGGTGACCAGGGTGTTTGCCATCGACCTCAACTCCGGGGACATCCTGGTCAACATGGGGCTGGACCGCGAGCAGACGGACAGGTACGAGTTCAAGGGGCCACCCAGGGATTGGCTCCTGCCTGGAGGGGATCACATGCCATCGTCCTGGCCACCCCCACGGCTCTTGGGGTTGCAGACTGAGTACCTGGGTCCACTGCCCCTGAGTGAGGGCAGCCCAGTCTGAGTGGAAAGTCAGATCCTCTAACTTAAGGCTGAGGGGGCCAAGGTAAGAGCTCAAGTGGCAGTTAAGAAAAATTCAGAAGCCCTCATCTGGTGCACACGGCCCCTGGGGACAGCCTGATCCACTGTGGCACAGAAAAGCCCAGGTGGGCAGGGCAGGCATCAGCTCATGTCTGGTACCCCTCTCTCAGCATTCCAGGTGCCAATAGGGCAGGGCCTCTGTCTTGGGTCCTTGGTGCCAGCAGGGCAAAAATGGACAGCAGGGCAGAGGTCACCAAAGGGGAGTCCCTCCTGGAGAAAGTTTGGCCTGTCAAAGTTAAAAAATTGAGAGCAAGGGGCTCTCTTCACCGGTGCCCTCCTAGTCCTCCCTGAATCCCTCGCTCAGTCTGGTCACTCCTGCTCACTTACATGCACTGATCTGCACTTATACTTCCCTTTGGGAACAGCTCTGAGAGTTTAACTTTTCAGAAAAATAAAACAAATGTTCATGCTAATTAACCAAAGCAATCCCAGCTGTCTGCCTATTTGCCACAAGTACTGATACACATCTTTAATTGTGGTAATCTACATCTGTTTCTATCTATCCATCTAGCTAGCTAGCTATACATGTTTATCTTCTATATATTATCTATCATTTATCCATCCATCATTTATTACCCATCCATATATCTATTTATGTATCCGTCTATCACCTATTCATTCACCCAATGATCTATCATCTATCTATATATCTATGAATATGTAAATATTTATCATCTACATTAATAAAAGAGAAACATGCAAATTGGTGTCACTCTGCTACACCCCAAGCCATGCCCACCAGCCAATCAGAGCAACTATATGCAAATTAATCCAACCAAGATGGCAGCAGGCAGCCATGGAGCTGGAGCAAGCAGGAGGCTTGGTTGCCTCGGTGATGGAGGAAGCCAAACTTTCCCCCTGCCCTGGCTGGCTGTGACCTCTGCTCAAGGCAACAAAGTTTCAATTATAGAAGATAAATAAATCCCAGATACCTGCTTCCAGCCAGCCTCGCTGGGAGCTTGGGTCGCTGGGGGGCTTGACCAGCCTGCAAACAGCCATCAGCCCCTCACCCAGGCTGGCCAGGCACCCCAGCAGGACCCCCTCTCCCTGAAGAGGGTGTGGCCAGCCTGAAAACAGCCCTCAGCCCCTCACCCAGGCTAACCAGGCACTCTAAGCAGGGACCCCCACCCTGAAGGAGGTGTGGCCAGTCTGAAAATGGCCCTCAGCCCTCACCCAGGCTGGCCAGGCACCCCAGCCAGACCTCTACCCTGATCTGGGACACCCTTCAGGGCAAACCAGCTGGTCCCCACCCATGCACCAGGCCTCTATCCTTTATAATAAAAGGTTAATATGCAAATTGATCCTAACAGCAGAACAACTAGTAATCTCTGGTCACTATGATACACTGACCACCAGGGGGCAGATGCTCAATGCAGGAGCTGTCCCCTGGTGGTCAGTGTGCTCCCACAGGGGGAGCTCTCCTCAGCCACAAGCTGGGCTGACGGCTGCTAGTACAGCAGTGGTGGTGGGAGCCTCTCCCACTTCCTCAGCAGCACTAAGGATGTCCGACTGCAGCTTGGGCCTGCTCCCTGCTGGCAAGTGGACATCCTCTGAGGGCTCCTAGGCTGCCAGAGGGATTTCTGACTGCCAGCTTAGGCCCCATCCCCTGGGGAGCGGGCCTAAGCCAGCAGGTGGACATCCCCCAAGGGTTTCCAGACTGCGAGAGGGCACAGGCTGGGCTGAGAAACCGCTCCCCCAAGTGCACAAATTTTTGTGCACCAGTCCTCTAGTCTATCTATAATCATCTATGTACTTATCATCTATCTACCTATACCTATCATCTGTCTACATATCTACATTTTCTATTATATCTCTATCATCTATTAATCATCTATGTGTCAACACAGTATATCTTCTTATCATTAATAGTTACCTACTATCCCCTGGGTGACATCACATATTTCTGCCTAAATATTTCTCCATTACTGGGCCTTTGTGGTTTTTTTGTTTTGGTTTGGTTTGCTATTGAAATTTGTGGTGTTTTGAACATCTTTACAGAAGTTACTTTTTTTTCTTTATTGATTAAGGTATTACATGTGTCCTTATCCTCTCATTTCCACCCCCAAACAACCTACCCCTGCTCATGCCCTCCCCCCCCCCCCCCCAGTGTCTGTGTCCACTGGTTATACTTATATGCATGCATACGAGTCCTTTGGTTGATCTCTTCCCCTTACCCCCACCCTCCCCTGCCTTCCCTCTGGGTTTGATTGTCTGATTGATGCCTCTCTGTCTCTGAATCTGTTTTTGTTCATCAGTTTATGTTGTTCATTATATTCGACACATGAGTGAAATAATATGATATTTATCTTTCTCTGACTGGCTTATTTCACTTAGCATAATGCTCTTCAGCTCCATCCATGCTGCTGCAAATGGTAGGAGTTCCTTCCTTTTTATAGCACTGTAGTATTCCATTGTGTAGATGTACCACAGTTTTTTAATCCATTCATCTGCTGATGGGTACTTAGACTGTTTCCAAATTTTAGCTATGGTAAATTATGCTGCTATGAACATAGGGATGCATATATCCTTTCTGATCGGTGTTTCTAGTTTTTTGGGATATACTTCTAGAAGTGGGATCAGGGGGTCAAATGAGAGTTCCATTTTTAGTTTTTTGAGAAAACTCCATACTGTTTTTCACAGTAGTTGCACCAGTCTGCATTCCCACCAGCAGTGCACGAGTGTTCCTTTTTCTCCATATCCTCTCCAGCACTTGTCATTTGTTGATTTGTTGATGATAGCCATTCTGACAGGTGTGAGATGGTACCTCATTATCATTTTGATTTGCATCTCTTGGATGATTAGTGACTTTGGGCATGTTTTCATATGTCTCTTGGCCTTCCTTATGTCCTCTTTCGAAAAGTATCTATTTAGATCCATTGCCCATTTTTTGATTGGGTTGTTTATCTTCCTTTTGTTAAGTTGTATGAGTTCCCTGTAAATGTTGGAAATTAAACTCTTATCAGAGATAACATTGGCAAATATGTTCTCCCATTCAGTGGGCTTTCTTGTTGTTTTATGATGGTTTCTTTTGCTGTGCAGAAGTTTTTTATTTTGATGTAGTCCCATTTGTTTATTTTCTCTTTAGTTTCCATTGCCCTAGGGGCTGTATCGGTGAAGATATTGCTTCAGCAAAAAAAAAAAGAAGAAAAAAAACAAAAAAAAAAAAGATATTGCTTCAGCATATGTCTGCGATTTTGCTGTCTGTGGATTCCTCTAAGATTTTTGTAGTTTCCCGTCTTATGCTTATGTCCTTTATCCATTTTGAGTTTATTTTTGTGTATGGTGTAAGTTGGGGGTCTAGTTTCATTTTTTCGCATATATCTGTCCAATTTTCCCAACACAATTTATTGAAGAGACTGTCTTGACTTCATTGTATGCTCTTGCCTCCTTTGTCAAATATTAATTGAGCATAGTGGTTTGGGTCAATTTTACAGAAGTGACTTCCAATATTGGAATTATTGGGTCAAAGAGCTTGAACTGCCTGAAGCTCCTGCTACAGATCGCATGATGGGAATGGATTCTGTCCCCTCACAGTGCCTTCTTGGGGCTTTGGCAGCTATGCTTACTTTTGATGACAATTAAATGCATAGTGTAAAAAAATGACTTTGCTTCATATGCCCTTAATTGTCAGCCTAGCTGACAAAAGTTGTATTTGGTCCCTTTCCAAGTGGAAGCTGGAAAATGACATTAGATATTCTGGCCCTTTCTTTACTTGTTCATATTTTTATTGGCCATGTTTAATGTTGAGGTTCTACCAGTTCTGTCTCTGCAGCATAGTTCATCCCACCTTTGTTGGAAGTTCTCTGTCACCCGCCCTAGGCAATAAGTCCCATGGAGCAGGCTCTAGGGTTTGGCACTGTTGTCTCCTAGACCTGGCCCAGGCCTCTGGGAGGCCTAGTGGAGTCTGCACTCACTGGGGAGGAAGTGTTGGAACCAGACCCACAGTGATGTCCAGCATGGCACAGTCCCTAGGGCTCAGCCAGGCTTTCTCTGCCACAGAAGACCCCAAGGTGGCACAGCTGGCAGTCCTCAACACAGACAGCCCCTGGGACCTCTCAGAAAGTACCCTGGGAAGAGAGAAGGACATTGCCAAGGTCAAGGTCCTGAAGGCCATAGTGGGGGCTCACCAGAAAGGGAACAGACCTAAATAGACAAGCTGGGGACAAGGAGATACATGGTTTGCTCAAGATTTAAACCTCCAAGACACTTGCAAGAATGCGTAGGGTTTACTTTTTGACAGATCAGAAAAGCATTTGACCTCAGAACACCCATCTGATAAGGAATGTTGGAGCTAGAATTCATAGTAGATTCTGATAGCAGGTTGGGAGAGAACATAGAGGCCACTTAAGTCATACAAAGAGATGCCTTGGGGAGAGAAAGCCATGGCTGGGGCATAGAGGGAGTAAGGAGAGTGGAGTTTCTGGAGGTTGGAGAACAAAGGGTGCACCTTAGCCCTGCCCCCTGCCTGGAGCTCCTCAGAGCCTGAGTCCCATGGTTCCCTAGCCCCTCCTTCCTTGCCCCTGCTTCCTTCCCACTTCTTCAAGCCTGGGTTACTTTGTCCCTTGTGACTTTCTGGTCTAGCACCAATATCAGAAACCAGCTGCAGGGAAGTGAGTGATCCAGTCCTCATCTGAGTGGGGCAGGAGGTGAAGGGCTAGGGTAATGGCCATGTCACTGTGAAGAAATATCATTCATCCCAACCACCAGAACAGGGCTGATGGCCCCAGAGCTTTCCTGTGCAAAAACAGGAGATGGCAAAAGGGCCAAGGGAGCGTCTCACCATGGGGCAGGGGCTGAACAATAGACCCCAGGCTGGGCAGTAGTGCCTTGGTGGACATGCTGTGGGGCTAGCCAGCTTTGTCTAGTTACAGAGCTCTCTTCTTAGGCACTCCTGGCACCAAAGATGTGCAAGACACTGGAAAGGGGTGGAGGGACAGTTTGAGGTCAGATCGGTGTCTTTCTGTACTTCTAACATTTGGGTGGGCCTGGTGCACAGCAGACCCTCAGGAAGTGTGTTGAACTGAATTGGGAATGCTGCTGGCCAGGCCCAGGCTCTGTGTGCATACCCCTCTTCCTCCTTAGACAGGGCCCAGCCCAGTACAACTAAGGCTTCCTCTGGGCCTCTTGGCTTGGTCCACAGATTGTTAAATCCTAGAGAAAGGGGCTTTCCACCCATGACTTTAGGGTCCTCCCACTTCTGAGCCCTCTGAGTAATGAAGTCTGCTCTGGGTACACTTACTGAGAAGCTGCCAGAGCTGCCTGGCTGTAGTGCCCAGCTCAGCACAGTGGTGCCCAGCTCAGTGCAGTGGTGTCCAGCTCAGGGCAGCGGTGCCCAGCTCAGCGCAGTGGTGCCCAGCTCAGGGCAGTGGTGACCAGCAGGGCACAGCATGCAGGGCACAGCACACAGGCCACAGCCAGCCTCGCCCCTGGACTCTAGCAGGAGGTTCCCCTGAAGGAGAAGCAGAGAGAGCTGAGGATGTGGGTGCCCATAGCCCTCCCTGGGGAGGAGCTGTGACATCACATTGGGTCACCATAGTCCCCAGCCTCACTCACAGGGTTCAAGGGCCAGTCTCAGTGAGACATCAACCCTTGGGGCAGGCTAAGGATATAACTAGTGTGCCCAAATGTGGTCTATGTAGGTCAATGCACCATGGGAGATTTCAAAAGCAGGCTTATTGGGCAATGTGCTGCTTTTTAAAGTTGTCTATTTCTCCACTTTGTGTTTTTCTGTTGGTTCCCTCCCACCCTGCAACTGATTTGTAGCGGCTCTTTATATAAGTCAGTAGTAAGTAGATGATACTTATTCATGGAAAATGATTCATGGAAAATATCTCCCTTTGTTGTTTGCCTTTTAACTTCTGATACCTTTGAAAAGCTGTGTTCAGGTCCTGATGTCCTTTCTTGATTATTTCTGCCCTTTATGTCATGCTTGGACTCTCCACCGTCTCTCTGATTCTATAAATGCCCATTTATATTTCATTTTATAATTTTATAGTTTTATTTTTGGTACTGAAACCTGTATTTTATCTGAAATTGATTTTGGTTGATGCTGTTTTACTTTTACATTAAGAACATGTACTGCTTTTCTTTTAATGAGGAAAAACTCTGTTCTTACTTTTTGAGCAGAGGAATAAAAGGCACATCTTGGTAAAATAGTTAAATCAATAGAGAACCTCCAAGCTCAGCCAAATGATACTATTAAAGCCTTATTGGAATTAGCTTCCAGTTGCAGCTTCTCTCCTGGGTGTGGGTGCCTTCCCCACTGACTCCAGCCTAGAGAGAGCTGTCCTTTCAACATCCAGACCCATTGAGGGTGGAGGTGCAGCTCCCATGCAAGCTGTCACCCTGAAACCCAAGCCCTTGACGCTGCCTATCCTCTTCCCATGTCTTATCTCAATAAGGCTGCCAGACCTCTCAGTCGCCAGAGCAGTGCTGGGCTCCAGCATGTACTGGAAAAAACATGGTAGCTTAATTTCAAGAATAGCCACTCCCTCAGCCACCCTTCCCATGGGCAGAGCACAGGCTTGGGCAGAAGGCCCCTGGGGGCAATGCAGGCAGTCCTCCACCTGGCTGTTGCCTTTCCAAGAGCTGTAGGTGCCTGCTGGGCAGGGGAACTGGGTGCCCCACTCTGTACCTGTTACAGAGAAGGCAAGAGGTCTGAGTAGGATAAAGGGGTATCAGAGCCACCTCATCCAGACACAGCAGCTCCTCATCCTGCTCCCTGAGATCTCTCCTCAAGGGAGGTCATGGGGAAGGGGCAGGAAGAAGGGACCCAGCCTTTGTCTGGGCTGAGATGCCCTGGGTATCCCAAGTCAGGATGCTGAGCAGCTAGCTAGTCCCAGCCCTCCTCTCAGGAAGTTCTTCATAACCTTAATCAGGGGAGGTGTATAGGCTGGCCCGTAGTATTCCCTCCTCGTACTCATCTGAGATCTTGCCAGGAAAGACTGTCTCTATTCATCTTGTGGGCAGTCATGCCCACCTTTGCATGGCCCTGATGGCACCTGAGCTCCACTGACACAGCACCAGCCGCAGGGACAGGGCACATACTTTTTGCTCAAAGTCAGTCTGGGCTGGTTACTCCAGGTGCCCTGGGGAACACTAGAACTGAATGGCTGTTTGGTACCCAGAGGGTAATAATGGCCAAATGGGCAGGGGTTGGGGGGCAGTTTGGTCCCCCCAGTTCCTGCAAACACAGACCTTAACTAGACCTGGAGGAGCAGCAGTCCCTCCAGCCACATCCCCTGGAAAGTGCCAGAAACATGGCTAGGGCCTGGCACAGGGAAAGGGAGCTCCTAGGTTAGAGGCTGCCCCCTTGAGGCAGGGTGGGGAGTGGGTCCATCCTTGGGCATCTAAGGTGAGGCAGACCATGACCTTTGTGGCCTCCCTGCCTTGGAGTGGAGCTGGTTATTCACCGATGGGTAGGGTCTGGCAGGCAGGGAGGCTGTCTTTCTGCCTCCTCACTCTCCCTAAGGACAGGCCAGTCCTGCAAGGCAGGTCTCACACTGCGACAGGATGGAGAGGTTGTTGTGATTGCTGAAGGTCCAAGATGGGCAGGCGTGGGCAGGAGCATGAGGACTGGAGGAGTCCACAGGACACACGTACCTATGAAAACCAAGGAGTCTGAACCCACTAGACAGAGCCCAATAACCTGGAGAGTCACAGTAAAATCTCACTGTACCAGCCCTGACTGGCATGGTAACCAGGCCTCTGTGAGCTCCCCACTTCCCATGGAAAAACTGGAAGTTCCTAGCTGTCTCTGAGCAAGCTCAGGACACAATGCTTCTACAGGGAGGTCCTGAAGCCAGGCTGATGTGACAATGAGCCCTGATCTGGAGACAGCCCCACCCAAGACACTGAGTAGGGGGCAGGTCTTAGAGAAGGCTTACCTGAGCTTGAGGATCTGATGTTCTACTGGTGGTAAGAGGAGGACTCTGAGCCCCTACTCTATCACTTCATCATGGAGGAATCAAAGACCCTTACCCTGGTGTGCACTCCAAAATTGGTTGAGTCAGCCCACCCTGGGTACAGGCCCTGCCTGCCAGGCATAGAATGCAGTCTGTGGCTTCATCCTGGCCTGGATGGGGGCTGAATGTTCTCAGCTGGCACGGGAAGGGGTGAGTGGCTCTGCTAGGGTAGAAATATCCTTCTGGACACTGAAGATACTGGCTGAGAACTGTGGAAAGGACAGCCCACATCAGTCTAGTTCTCTCTGATGGGCCTACACTTCTGGCGTCCAAAGAAAAGCAGTGAACCCTTCCCAGGTCCTGGTGCACCTGATCCTGTCATGGGTCTGGGAATGCAGGTGGCTGGACCATCAAACCCATTTACCAGGGAGGCCCCTGAGGTTCAGAGTAGAGAGAGAGCCACCAGTGTCACAACCTACAAGGAGCATAGGCAGCCTCAGCAGCACAGCTCATGGGCAGCCGTGACTAGGAGTCTCCCCACTTCTCAAGCCTTCATTTTCCTTGATAAAATGGGTATCATAACAACATATGCCCCCAGGCTTTCTGTGATGACTGAATACCACACAACATGACGGAGCACCCCACAGAGACAAGCCACAGTGGGTGCCATCACATCCCTGGGGAAAATGAAACTTCAGGTTGCCTGCCTCACACCAGGCCATGGTCACTGTCCTTGGAGGCTGGGTCACTTCCCCAGTTCCTATGTGTATACTGCTCTGGTCCAGCCTGGGAAAACTGCTCTCCCCACTCTGCCCTCAAGTGGGAACTGGGGCTCCTGTGGGATAGTGTCACCCCTCATGCTTCAGCTCCTGGGACCTTTGGAGGAAATAGCTCCTTCCTGTCCACATTTGTGTCCCCTGAGTGCCCAGCTTGGCCCTGTCCCTTCAGGGGTTGGCCCTGGTCAGGGGTGGCCTTGGCCCTGGTCTGCAAAGGAGGTGCCTGCACTGATGAAGCGCTGGTAAGAGGAGGAATGGTCCAGAGGGCTGGTGGCTTCAAAACGTACAAGGAAAAATAGTTCAAAGACCCCATCACAGAAATGTGTTTCCTCAAACCATTTTCCGTGGTCTAGGACTAAGAACTGGGTGAAATGGAAGTCCCTGGTACCACTTTCCTTCCTTCCAAAGCCTTATCCCTTTCCTTCCTTCCAACACTTAACCCTTGTTGGCAGAGGACTTTAGGGCATTTTGGGGTGGTACAGAGTAATGCAGTGGTTCTCAACCTTTCTAATGCTGCGATCCTTTAATACAGTTCCTCATGATGTGGTGACCCCCAACCATAAAATTATTTTCGTTGCTACTTCATAACTGTAATTTCGCTACTGTTATGAATCATAATGTAAATATCTGATATGCAGGATGTATTTAGGCTACCCCTGTGAAAGGGTCATTTGACCCCAAAAGGGGTTGCAGCCCATAAGTTGAGAACCTCTGGAGTAATGGGACAGATGTGAGTTTGCACTGTGACCTCTGTGTGACCCAGGCCACTTAGTTGACTTCTGAAGCTCGGAGAGGCTATGAGTCCCAGCTCCTGGGTGTGAGACTGTTACATGAGCTAATATTTGGTGCAGGACCTGACACCCACGTGCATCTGCCCTATGCCACTGGTACCTGTAGGGAGTGGTTCTAGGGTCCAACCTTGGGCTGACCTGTGGCAGGGCCACAAACAAGTCCCAGCCTGAAGGGCAGAGCTCTGCTAGCATAATTAATCCTGACCTTGTAGCTCTCCCTAATTCCTTCCTAAGTAGCTAATGGGCTGTAGGAGGTGCAGCCAAGTGTTGCCAAAACAAGAACATTTGTATACATGTTAATCTACCTTTGTTTTAATCAGGCTATAAAATAAAGCATTGGCTTGTAGACTGGGTCTTCTCTGTCCTCATCCAGGCACAGGAGATCTACCGAGCCCCAGCTATATTGTCTTGTCTGTCTTTTCTTCAGTCTTTTACCGCCCCTCCTCAGGTTTACCCTTGGCTGTGCTGGCACAGCACGGGTGCCTGGGGCCCCACTTCATGTTCAGGGCCTTTCCTTACCTTCTAGGTCATACCTATTCCAGGTATACAAGGTCAAAGACTCAAAATATCGAAGCTTGGAAGGGCCTCAATGGCCACCCAGTCCATGGCAAGTAAATGAGGCCTAGACTGTGGCAAATGGGAGCAGGAAGATATTCATGGTTTTTTGTATTTTCCTAGCGGAACTGTGAATCTATTGTAGTCTTCAGAGACTTCACTGAAAGAATATGCTGTGTGAAGACCAGAGGCAATGGAGAGACCTTTTTGGGCTGGAGGATAGGCATGGGGGTAGTGAGAGTCACTGTATGTAGAGAGCTGCCATTGTTGTCAAGGGAGGTGGCTTGCTTTGAGCCCAACAACTAAATCAGTGGGACAGAAAGGGCCTCTTGCTCTCACAGTCATGTCCAAAGCTGAGGCCAAGGAGCTCCAACCCTGCCCAGGCTCTACAGAAGGGCAATGGCCTTTGTTGTCTCAACACTTAGGTTCTGTCCTGGCTTTGCCACCAACCAGATATATGAATCTGTGCGAGCCAGTATACCTCTGTTTCTTTACATGTATATGGCAGTCTTGGCCCTTTTACTCCACTACTGGGCTGTTGTAAGCTCTTCCCAGGTGTTTTGTAATCTGTGGGGCTGGTGCATCTGTTAGTGTTGGGGTAGTAGACAGGGAATATTTCCTCAGGAAACTGGGTGTTCTCACTGGAGAGTATTCCTTCTCTGCCCCAGACACATTTTTCTAAGTTGGGAGGGGTATTTATAAAAGGCAGTGTTTGTGAAGGCAACAGTAGCTCTTTACAAGTATATAATTTGTTCTAGGTTCAGTGGGAGCCCTTCACATGGACTGCCTTGTCTGATGTCCTCCACAGCCTATGAGACTACTATTACCACCTTCCTTTTAAAGATGAGGATCTGAGAGGTCAGGGAACTTGTTGGTGTTACATAGCCCATCAGCAGCAGATCTGGACCACCCTTGCACAGTGTCCTCTAATCCATGTTCCTGCCCACCCATGAAAGGCCTCCCTTGTGCTGTCACCCCTTGCTCTTCACTGTTCATTTGTTTACCTACGTGTCCTCAGCAATGTTGGTTCCCAGCCACATAACCCCTCTGTATTTAGCTCTAAGTAGAATAATCCAGAAACCTTTGAACTTTATGTGCAGGTCCTGACTTTCTTAGCTGATCAGGAAACATGAGGCTCCCAGAGTTGAGGGCCTGAGGGGGCTGCCGCGTCTGTGTCTACCCTCACAGTCAGCCTCTGTTAGTCTTTGGATAAGTGCCTACTTACCAAGTTAACAAAGTCACTCTTCCCATGGAGTTCAGAACTGAAATACCCAGTAGAAGCTGTGTTAGAGTGGGGTGTTGCCCTCTTGCCCTCTAAGCTCCAGGCTGGGCATGGCACAGTGGCAGCACCATCTGGGCAGAAGTAGCCTGTGAGGAGAAGCCTCCTGTTGTATCCTGCCAGGATGTGGGCTTCATCTTGGAAAGAGCCTGCAGGCTGATGGAGGATAAGCTGGGACCCAGAACCAGGGTGGGCCTCTGAGGGGAGTCTGGGACATCAGCTTGTAGCTGGACCCCACTGAGGACCCTGGGGAGGTATCACTGTCAGGAAGAGGCCATGGCAACAAAGGCTTTGTTCTCAGGTTCTCCCAAAAGCTGCTTCCTTTGCTTGAAGGGTTCTTTCTGCTCTCCCTGCTTGACTGATGAAATCCTGGCATCTTCTGGGCCCATTTCCCATATCTTTTTAGACAACATGCTTTCTGATTGCAACTGAGTTAAAATAGAAATCAGTAAGACATCTGGAAAAGCCTCTAAATGTATGAAATTAAACAACAGATTTCTAAACAAAACATTGGTCAAAAAGATCACAAAGAAAATTAGAAAATCTTTAAACTTGAATGATACTGAAAACCCAACATTATAAAATTAGTTGTATGTAATTAAAGAGTGCATAGACTCAAATTTATAGGCTTACATGCCTATAAATACTAAATGCCTATAATTAAATGCCTTATAAGTAAATGAGAAAGGTATAAAACCAATCATCTGTTTCTACCTAGAAAAAGAAGATCAAATTAAAACCAAACCAAGTAAAAGAAAATATATAATAGTAGCAGGAATCAATAAAATAAATAAGAAAAATCAATAAAACCAAAAGCTAGCTCTAACTAGATTGCTTAATAAAAGAATAACACAAAATACCAATATCAGGAATGAAAAAGGGATGTCACTATAGATGAGACACTAAAAGATAGTAAGAGAATCATATGAACAACTCTATGACAATAAATTTTACTGCATAAATGAAATGGACAAATTCCTTGAAAGACATAAATTACCCAACTCTCACAAGAAAAAACAAAAAACGTGAGTAGCTTTAAATTTATTACAGAAATTGACTTTGTAATTAAACACTTTTCCACCATGAAAATTCTAGACCTTATGACCTTAATGAGTTTTATACAACACCTAAGAAGTAACTTATAGCTCTAACTGGTTTGGCTCAGTGGATAGAGCATCAGCCTGCGGACTGAAGGGTCCCAGGTTCCATTCTGGTCAAGGGCATGTACCTTGGTTGCAGGCACATCCCCAGTGGGAGGTGTGCAGGAGGCAGCTGATGGATGTTTCTCTCTCATCGATGATTCTAACTTCTCTGTCCCTCTCCCTTCTTCTCTGTAAAAAATCAATAAAATATATTTTAAAACTTTTAATACATTTTTGTCAGTTTTTTCTACTTTTAAAATAATATAAAGTACAGAAAACGGGAATTTTTAAAACTATGTATGAAAAATTATGTAACATAAATGACCTCTACTTTTTGCTTTGCTAGTATGATCTCTTTCCATGGTATTTTCCATGAGGGCTCTTAACATGTCAGGCTCCAGCACTTGAATTTCTTCCTGAATGTTGTCCTTAAGCTGCTGGATAGTCCTAGACTTTAATTCATGCACCAATTCCACGTTGTATGGGTACATGTGTAAATTTGTTTGCGTGCACTGCAACAAAGTCCGTAAGGTTCCAAGTTCTCAAGAATCTTCCAGGGGACATTCCTGGTTCTTCCTGAATGCTCTGCTACACCTGCTCAATACTTTCCTGTGCACGTACTGAATGTGGTCTCCTGGAATGGCAAATCCCTAATAGACACTTGTTGCTGGAAATGTTGAACTAAGTGACGTATTGCTGGTTTTGTGTATGGATTCCTGACATGGAAATAGCCCATGTATTATGCTCTTTGTGTTATAAAATGGGGTGTTGATTTCCAAAATAAAATTCAATGATTTTTACGCATTGCTCCATCATGAATTTTTCCATAATAAATTTCCAGGGAACAGATTCTCAAAATTTGAAATAAACAAAAAAATTAGTCACCCTGGCAAGTTTGGCTCAGTGAATAGAGTGGCTGCCCAAGGACTGAAAGGTTCCAGGTTTGATTCCAGTCAAGGGCACATACCTCAGTTGCAGGGTATGTGCTGGAGGCAACCAATTGATGTGTCTCTCTTCTCTCTTTCTTCCTCTCCCATACACTCTAAAAATCAATGGAAAAATATCATTGGGTGAGTGTTAACAATAATTAGTGCCCCAAAAGTTATTAAACTTTTAAATGGTAAAGTGACTTATAGGTAAGGTGACCAGACATCCCGCTTTTGGCAGGACAGTCCCGATTTTTAACAATTTGTCCCGCGTCCCGTGCATTTTTAAAAAGTCTCGATTACTCTTTGTAATATTTAAAGTAATAATAATAAAAAAGAACCCTCCGGTCAATGGTGTACAGCTTTAAATCTGGTCACCTTACTTATGGGCCACCCTGTAGCAGCATTAGGACCAATAAACGTGAAGGATTTGAATGAGTTAGAAAAAAAAATCTATATTTTGTAACCGTCCTGGTAAATATTGGTTGCAGCGAGAATCATCAATGGAGGCTGAACCATAAAGTAGAGTTTGAGGAGGAGCAAGATATTTGCTTGGTCTCAAAGTATCTCCTCACAGATTGCTCATTAGTTCCAAGGAGGAAAATATATAGCGAAGAAACTGGATAACACCTTGATCAAGAGATAGAGATTGACATCACCTTACAGTGGATAGACAGGCATCCTGTGCCTCTGGATGTAACATCAAGAGAAGGACCCACTTCATTTATGTGGCTGTTTCGAGGGATGATGCATAACTGGAGTCTACTCAGGAGGAAATGTCAAACAATTGTCAATGTAGAAATTTGTTTTTGAGGAAGAGTCTTTCTTTGTAAGGGAATGCAATGCTTTGCTGAGCCCTCTTGTTCATAAGGCTGATAAATAATCAAATTCAAACACTCCGTACTGTGATTTTTTTTATTGTGTAAAGTTTTACATATGTCTCCTTTTTCCCCAATAGGTACTGTGATTTCAAATATTATATTTATAAATTAAAACAATACGACAACGAAGATTTATTTAACTATGAAGAGATTAGCAGGTATCCTGGCAGGAATAGGAAAGAATGCTGGGCAGGATGGGGCTCTAGGGAGAGGGGACCCTGCGCTGAACATTACCAGTTGTTCAGTTTGTATCTTTTTTAATTATTATTTTTTATTGATTTTAGAGAGAGAGAGAGGAAGGGGGAGAGACCACAATTTGTTGTTCCACTTATTTATGCATTCATTGGTTGGTTCTTATATGTGCCCTACCCGCAGGTGGGGCAGGTGGGATCTAACCTGCACCCTGGCATACGGGGAGGATGCTTTAACCAAGGCCCATATTTATTTCTAATTTAATAAACACATAACCTTTCTTTTTACCAGGCGCTGTTCTAAGTGTTTTTCAAATACTGTATTGACTTTTAAATGGGAAAGCTCAGTAATTGGTCTTCATCTCCCAAAACAAAACAGATACATGACACTGCATGATTTTATCATAAGCATTTTTATCAGTTGTCAAGGCTCTGCTGCAGCGATGTTCTCCTTCGGTGGAAAAACATGAGACTACAATTACTGACTAGTTTTCGTAAAAACAGGGCAGCTCTACTTTGCGATACCAAACGTTTTGTTTGAAAAACCTGATTCTTTGCAAAAAGCCTTAAAAGCACAGAAGGCCGCTTACATATATTTTTAGGGGTGCCGACACTCACGTTCTCCATTCCTTTAAGGGTGAATCCCACAGCACGACACTATCTTTTTCGGCTAAAGTTGGGGTTTTAAGTAACTTCCCCACTCTAGGAACCAGTTCCGGGTTAAGTTTGTTGCAAAATCAGTGAGTTTATGGCGCAATGGAATCTGGGAGACCAGTGGTCCGCAGAGACAAGCGGACCGGTGTGACGCTGGACTTCAATTCCCACAATGCCCAGCGCGAGCCGCGATGTCTTCTGGGTCACTGTGAGGCGGCCGCCATTTGTGCGCTGCTGTGTGTGGCTCTGGTTCTGGGCTGGGCTTTCAGTCCCCCAGGCCTTTGCTGTAGGGCCGTGTTCCCGCGTTTCTTTAGCGTCTCGGAAGCCCGTGTTTCCAGAAAACGGTTTCTTTGGGAGGTGAAGGTCAATGCGGAGTTGTCCGGTAAGGTGAGTAAACAGCCAGTTTCAAGTGTGTGTGTGGGGGGGGGGGG
>PVJC01033673.1:0-19237 GCA_004026665.1 Murina feae
TGAACAAGCCACTTCTGATTCTTTTATGTTTAGAGTGTGGTAGGAAAAAAAATGCCTCTAGAGTTGTCTGTATGAATGAGGGAGGAGGGAAGGGACTTTCATTGTGGATAACACATATGCTTCCCTATTTATGCTTTTCCTAACTACTCTGCATTTAGAGCCTATATTTCAAGGCCATAAGCTTTGAGTATAAGCTATAAGCCTTGCTGGAGGCTTTCATAGCCTGAGCCAACCATTATCTAATTAAGAGGATGCAAATCAAGTTGTCAAAACCTATAAAACTAGTAAATCATAAGACTTTTTTTTTTAATGTAAGTAGGTACACAGCAATACCATGCCCTCAAAGCCAGGCATGCTTAGCACAAGTTATCAGATGACCCTTGAAAAGACTTATCATTAAATACACTAGCTCCAAGGCCATGAAGCTTGTCCTTGGTACCTTAATTCTGGAAGAAAATCCAGATATTCAGAGGAAATAAGAAGGCATCCACGCTGTCTTCCAGGGAGTCTCATGAGCCCTCAGGTAATCAGTCTAGGAGCAAAAGTCCTTTCTATAAAGGGACACTTGACATCTATCCATTATCTACCTAAGCTGACTAATGCCTCTTTACGGCTTCTTGGTGATCACATCAGAGCAGAGGTGCCATCTACACGAAGGTTGACTTTGTATCAGCTGTAACCCAGGAGTTACAGAATAATGGATACTCAGGGCTTGTCATATTGGAGATCAAGACCCTTGGCCCAGAGGCAAGTTACTGAGACCATATCTGCAAGTAAGACATATTCACCCTAGCCATATAAGTAGGATCACTTATCAGATAGTTACAGTTTTTCACTGAATTCACACTTGTATCTGAGCACAGAGGATAGAGTTGAAAAGACAGGGTCCCTTCCACATAAGTGCCTTAACATCTGGTGGGGATCTAGAGATATAAACTATCCTATCTGGCCAAAATAAATTGAAAGCAGGTCCAACCCTCTCATTGTATGGCTTTGAAATGCCTGGCTTTGAGATGATCATAGAGATACCATATCTGAGTAGAGACTTGAAGAATGAGGGGGGTTTACGAGTGTAAACAGAGGTAGGGCCATTCCAGGCTGGGGGAGCATTATTTGCAATTCAAAATTATTATTATCATCATCATCATTATCATAGCCACAGTCTACAGGAACTATTATCAAATACTGAGCGGGTGCATAGCTTAATTGGATGCAAATAGTAGAAATGTCCTTCTGAAGATTGTGTGGAGACTGTAATAAAGAATTACCAAGTTCTAGTTCAAGTTGGAGACATGAGGTTTCTGAACTCACCTTCCCAAACAGACACATGGAATCTACAGCTCGGAACATCTTTCTCTGAAAAAAAAAAGGGGGTGGGGGGTGAGTTAAAAAATGGCTCAGTAATTTGTAGGCATCTGCAAAGAGAATGCTTACATTAAAGCAAATATCAGAAGCTGACAACAGTCTTGCCATAACCCTACCCTCAGCACAGGGATCCTCAGTGGAGGGAGGAAACTCCAAACTCGCAGCTTCTCCCTGAGGATGGCCGGGTTTGCACCCCACATCAGGCACCCTCTTTTAAGACCTGCACCTAAGAGATGAGTTCCCAACCAACACATTTAGCTTTGAAAACTAACGGGGCTTGTTTCCATGATGCCCAAAGGGCTGAAAGCAACTTGAGAAATGGCTCTCAAAAGAGCCCCCTCTTGGCCTCACCTGCCTTGAGGCCCCGGGACTCAGATGCTCGAATGCTCCTGGGGCTTGTGGCCTGAGGGCCAGGCATCTCATTCATCTGACGCACATTTGGAGGCCTGCTGGGCTGTTTCCCGGCACCATCTTTGCTCTCCCGCCACTTTTTTTTTTTTTTTTTCAATATATAGACCTCTAGGCTTCTTCTCTTTTTCTTCTTTTTTCCTCCCTTCATTACTCTTTATTCTTTCCCGGTGGGTGCTGTGTCTACAGGCTCCTCAGGCAGAGAGCGGCAGCATCACCCCGCGGGGAGCTTAACCCGCAACCGCATTTGCGGCTGCAGCCCCTGTTTTATATCTGGTCCCGGTTTTACGTCTTGCCTCCGTTTTACGTCTCTCGCCTCTATTTTGCGTCAGCTCCTCCCTCTTACGTTTTACACTTGGGGCTCAGGGCTTCGCAGCTGCAGCCAGTGGACGCCTCTAGGCCTCTGGCTCCGGTGGCCCCTGGGTCCGAAGGCCAAAAGGAGTTGGTGACCGACGGGCTGCCACCCGCAAGGCGCAGTGAAAGGTAAGGGACCCAAGAGCGGGGTCTTGCTGTCCCAGTGGACTGTTCGCTGATGGCCCCAGCCGAGCCTGAAGGGCAGGCTTCTCCGTAAAGAAGCGAGGAAGGGCCGCCGGGCGTCCTTGCCGCAGGCCTCTGAGGCCGGCCCAGCCGTGCGCTCTGCCTGGGCCGCGCCAGAGCGCAGGTGGGTGGCTGTGGGAGGGCGGCTGTGTGGCGCCCTTGGTGCTGGCTTTGCAGCTGCTGTCCAGGGGATGCCCCTTGATTGCCTGGCGTCCTGGAGTCCCAGGGGCTTACCCTCCCCGAGAGGGTTCTGGGCCAGCCGCCTCCCCAGGCCCTGCAGGGGCAGCCAAGGGAAACACAGCCCCAGGCTTTCTGTGCCGCAGGCCTATTTGCAGCCTCGGGGACAGACAGGCTTCAGGCTTGGCACACACCTAGAGCTGCGATTTTCAACCCTTTTCACCTCATGGCACACATACACTATTTATGAAAATTATGTGGCACACACAAAAAAAATCTTGTGCCAGTCTGACCCCCCAAAAATGGTATAATTTTGATTCACACCAGAGGGCTGTTGTTTTATTGGCTGTTGTCTTTTTTTTTTTTTTTAATTGGACAATCTAAGGGAAAAGAGGTCAGTGTCCCTGACAAAAATAGTCAGGTATTGCATGTTTTAAAAATTCTTGTGGTGTGCTGGTTGAAAATCACTGACCTACAGGCCTACAGACTGTGAGCTGGTGGATGCCATTTCTACACCCTCCCCCTGGTCCCCCCAAGCTTGCCAGCATCTCCCCAACAGGAGCTTACACACTTGTCTGGAGTCTCAAGTTTTGAGCCTCCTGTCTAGGGGGATGCTTCTGGATCACTTGGCACTGGTGGCCAGAGGGTCTTAGGCTGGGGATGCCACTGGACTATATAAATGTATACACATGCCTGCTACTGAGTGCTGACTGAGAGTCCCCTGTTTGGGACACTGACAAGTCTTGTCACATCCTAGGCCACCGGGTGCCATTAAAAATGATCACAAAGGTTTAAGAGACAACCAAGAGCTAGGGCAGTGTTGAACTTTTAGGTTCATCCCCTCCACAAGGCCTCTCCTTCAAGACTAGCAGAGGTGGCTCTTTTATCTACGTCATGGAAACCAACACAGGGGAGTCACACATAATGAAGAAACCCATGTTCCCAATGAAAGAATAAAACCTAACCTCAGAAGAATAGTAAGATCATGGGTAGTAGGGATAGGGAGACACTCTATAGGTAGAATAAGTAGGGATGTCATTGGAAGAATATAGGTGAAAGAGGACACTGAATCAGGACATCAACAGTTGGGACAACATCATGTAAGAGAGACAGAGGTGGTGGAATTAACACAGAGGTTTGTGATTGAGATGATGAAGTGGATGAAGAGCACCAAAAGACATCGTAACTGTATTTAGGCTGTTATGGAAGCATCCGCGCTCAAATACAGTAATTTCCCCATTGCCATACATAACTTTGGTGCCTATATGTGTTAAGTCTGTTGATACCACCACAAAATCATGCAATCGTCCATCCTGTTTTTAACTTAAAAAGACTGAAGAGCAGGGAGTTTTACCTTAGCGTTTCTAGTAAATATCCCTTGAACTTCATTGGTCATTCTAAGCACAGCATATACATTTGAGGGGAAAGTGGTGAGAGGCCATGAGACTTTAGTCCATCCTCTGTGGTGGAACATGAACATGGCCAAATGTGTTCATTAGGATGGAAAGGCCAACTTTGGGAACTTTGTTTTTGGGATTCGCAATATAACCCAAGAAGAGGTTAAAATAAATGGTTTAATGTTCATTTTGACTGCATAGATGTCTCTCTGAGTGTCTTTGTGATTTTTAAATGTGCACTAAAGAGCTGAAGTTACTGGGGCAGTTAAATATACATATATATGACAAAGGAAGGATTGAAGAGTCAAACTACATAACACATGAGACAAATAAATAATGGCTTATTTATTCAATAGTTGGATAGGTATGGAATTTCAAATATTATGAACATTACAGGGAATATAATCATAGCATTAACAGAGTCTAGAAATGAATTTTAATACTCAATGATGAATATTATGATGGGTTATGAAATACTATAGAAGTGGATAGCAGATGCATCTAGTCATGAATTAAGTTTCCTATTAAGTTTGCATGTGTCAGTAATAGAGGGACTCAGTAAGAAATGCATAATAATTCATTTTCCAGCCAGTATTTAATATTTAACTATGTTTCAGATATTGCACTAGGTTTGTGATGGGTTTAAGATGAGTCAGACACTGATATTCCTCTCTGGACCTTTATAGACCAGTCATGGTGAGTTGTGGGCACAAGTAACTTTGAAATTAATGAGCCCATGCAAAGCATAGGACTTAACAGAATAAGAAGTGAAATCCTGTTGAGTGACCTATCCCAAAATGCTTCAATATTCACGAAAACATCAACAAGAATGAAATAGGTTTGGGAGCATAAAAGTAGAGGAATTCATTTTACTGGGGCTTGTGAGAAGGTTGGCCAAGTGTCACCCAAGTCTGTACATTCAGATCTTTTAAACGTGTTATCCCCCCTCTGCTCACTCCACTGCCATAAGCCAGGCACTCCTTGTCTTGGTCCTGACCTGCTTTACAGAAAACCAGTCCCCCATCTTCTCCTTCAGACTCCATCTTATCAGTTTGGGTGGCTATAACAAAGTACCATAGATTGGGTGGCTTATAAACAGCAGACATTTCTCCGAGCCTGCAACCCAATCTGCTGGCTTCTCATTGTAGCCTCACATGGTGGAAAGCAGAGAGAGAAAGCAAGCTCTTTTCCTGACTCTTTCTTATAAGGGCATAACTTTCTTGACTTGTTCAAGGTTTAGGTTCATTATCTGTAAAATGCGGATAATGATACTTAGCTCATAGTGAGGATTAAGTGAAATAATGATTGCAAAGCATTTGGCTCAATTCCTCGCATATCCTATGCTCCTAATAAATTATTTATATTAAGACTATTGCTATTAATTAACTGTTTTAACCAGAGCAAGGCTCATCATCCATAAACTTTATTTTTTCCATCTTTTTAAATAAGAAAAGAATGGGAACAAAAATTACCATCTTACCCTCCTCATGAGACTTTAATAATTATCCAATTAAATATTATATATTAGAGTACTTTAAAAATATAACAAACCATAAAATTATTAATAGTGATTCTTACATTTCTCAGAACCTTAGGTCACTTGGAAAAGATTTGAGGTTGTGGCTATAAATTCTCTGCGACTAACATGAAAAGGTGTTTATAAGAACTCAGAATGTTGTTATAAGTTGATTCCATGTCATCAAAGGTTAACAATTGTAAGATTAATACAGTCAAAAGTTTCCTCTTAATTTCCTCTATAGGAAATTATAAATCAGTTATTGCATTTTCTCCTGTCCCAACTGCTTAATATAGGTAGACTTATTAGCTGCTGTTCTGCCTCAGAGTACACATTTGTGCCATCATAACTAGTCAGTCTTGAAGTGATAGGATGATGAAGAGGTTTCTGTCAAGATTTTGTCATTCAAGAATGAAAAGTAACCAGTTCTTCCTATCATGCCCAGGTCATTTTAAACTCTTTAATAATACTGGATTAGACAAAGGAGCACTTAGTTTTATTTTACCAATAATTATTCAGAACTCTCAAGCATTTAGCAAAAATACAAATTGTTAAAATATTAAACCATAAATATCAATGCAAAAGGTGTGTATCCTCAAGACCTTTAGCAATTGGTGGTATAATGGAAACTTCTTCCGTGAAGGCTTTGCTAACCACTGTGGTCCACATCGTTTCTCTCTCTTCCTGTTAAACCTACAGTGCATTCTAATTGGTTTCCCTCTTAATTGCGTGCCTTGCAATACAACTGGAACTCCTCCAAGTGTGTATTCAGCTAGATGATTTACTAGCCAAAACAACTTAAAAATTACAAGTGCCAGTTTCTTTGTCTGTGAAATGAGGATGATAATATTGCCCTGCCTACATAAAAAAAAGTGTTTGTAGTTCAAATGATATATTGGATGTGAAAATAATTTGGAAAATGAAAACAATTATTCAAATATTACTTGTGTTGGCAGTCCTTGCTTTCTAAAGTTTTTAGCTCTTCTTGTTCCTTAGCCTCTAAAAACTCCCCATTTCTTCTCACAGCCTGATGTATCATTTTTAGAGATGATAGTTGGGAAATCCATCTCTGTACTGTACATCTCTCTTCATGATACTGGCATCCATCTATCACATTGTATAACATAAAATTTGTCAAATTTAACATCTCCAGATATTTGCTCATCAGTTTCTCTTCATACTGGTATGTGTGTTCTTTCTTTTCTTACATCTGTGTGGCACCTGCTTACTGCAGCCATGAGCCAGGTGTTCTTGATTTCTCCTTCATCCTTACTCTGTAAGTTTCACTGTCAACTAAATCTAATCAAACATCTCTCAAATCAGACTATTTGTTCAGTCCTGGATCCCTATAATAGTATTTAAAGAATCTTAATAGAATTTTAAAAGAATTTTAGAGAACGTTTAAAGAATCGCTGTAACAATCTCTTAACGGGCTTCACTAGCGCCTGACATGGCCCGCTCCAGCACGTTCCCCACATTACCACAGAGACTTTTATAAATAAAGCAAGGAGCCTACTCCCGCCTAGTGCCTATAAGTAACAACCTTTGTTCCCAAGACAGTTCCCAAACTCAAGCATAGTTTACAAATTATTTAGAACAGCTCTCAAGTATCATGTGCATGTGCATCATCTGCACATCTTGTTAAACTATAAATTCTGATCCACTGTATCTGGGGCGCAGGGCCTCGACCAGTGGTTCTCAACCTTCCTAATGCCACGACCCTTTAATTTTCGTTGCTACTTCATAACTGTAATGTTGCTACTGTTATGAATCATAATGTAAATATCTGATATGCAGGATGTATTTAGGTGACCCCTGTGAAAGGGTCGTTCGACCCCCAAAGGGGTTGCAACTCACAGGTTGAGAACTGCTGGCCTAGACTAAGGTGCATTGAGTGAGACACCCCAGGGGAACAACTTGGGGCATTTGCTGTCAGGGCAGTACTTTGCAGGAGCCCTAGAATGCGTGCCTCCTTCAATATGTGCCTTAAAAGTCGCAGGTGTCAGGCTCCCAGGTGATGCCAATACTGTCGTCCCTGAACCGACCACATAAGAAGCTGAGCTTGAGTGATCACTATTTACCTGCCTGTCTTCACCTCTCAGGATTTCTCCCTCCAAACCCTCTCCTCTACCCATATTCTAAATAATTTGTATTCCTTTGTCTTTTATTTCTGGGTGAATGTTTTTCTTCTTAAAATGATTTGTATCATTCACCTTTTTTGCCTCTCTGACTTATATAGATTCTTCTTAGACACTGCTTTCTCCAGGATGCCTTCTCTGACTTTGACAAGTGGATTACCGATGCTTTCTCCTTCCAAAACCCCTTTTACATGATCCTCTTTAGCATTCATTCATTGAAAATAGAATATTATGTTTAGTTGTCTATCTCTACAAGCAATTTTTGTGGGTTAAGAACATGGACTTGTTTATCATTTCAGGTCCAGCAAAAAATATATGTTTTAGCATAAAGTACATAATTAAAATATATTTTATGAATAAATGAATAATTGAATGTTAAATTTTATATTGGCGATATATTCTTAAATCGATTTAAAAAAAAAACTTTAGTAATATCTTCTCCTATAATTCTCACTTTACCTTAGGGTGTTCTGTATGTACTCAATAAATATTTCATATCAATAAAAACAGATAAGAGTTTGCCTTCTCTGAAGTCATTCAATGAATGATTGTTAATTATGCATCTGCTAGGTGCTATGAATTCAGTGGTGAACCATAATACATTCCCTGCTTTCACAGTATTCATTATTTAGGTATTTTTTTTTAACATTAGACAATTTTTAATTACATAAAGTTTAAAGATATGACAAAGGAAAAGAACAGGGCCTATGAGACCTGAACATAGGGCATTTAATAATTGAAGTTAGTGGAAAAGTAGAAGCAATGAGAAAAGGCAAAAGGGATAAATAAAATGGGCAGGAAACAAATGGGAATTTGAAGCAGATAAAATGCAGCATGTAATCAAAAAGGCGCTGGACTTGGATTTGAACCTTGGCTCATTGCATGGCCATAGGTAAAGTACTCTGTCTCCCTGAGTCCCTTACCCTGCAAAGTGATTCTATTTGCCTATCTTTCCAAGCCATTATGTGGATAAATAACCCTAACGTTAATACTGGTTGAATCCAAGAGTGCTAAAGGCAGTTCTGTGTGGCCTTTTCTTCCCCGTAACATGCCATGCATCCCTCCCTACGGCTAAGATGGTTTGCCACATTAGTGTGGGTGAGTACCTTTGGATGCAACCCTCTGGAAGTAACTCCGTAAAGAGGGGAGACATGCAAGAAGCTGCGAGGAGCAGGCAGAGAAGTCATGAGTAGTACTGGGTCACAGAAAGGAGGGCTCCCTCTTGCAGTCTAGTGCATATGGACAGGGGTAAGATGTAGGGCAATTGGGATCTGTCTTCTGTGTTAATTAACCTTTCTCACCCTTACATGGCAACAGACAGTAGTAGTTATCTTACTCCCAAAAAGGGAATGTAATTAGAACAGATGGAGAAAACACAGATGAAAAGAAATGGAGCAATCCACTGGGCTTATGCCCAGGGATTGTGCTTAGTGAAGGAAAAGATGTTTTGTTACTTTGCAATCCAGGTGTTTTCCTCAACCCCCCTGAGTAAACCCAGCTGTTAAGGAGAGAAAGAGAAGGAAAATGTAGAGTCTGTTTGAAACTAAACCTTCTTTTATTTCTCTATTTCTAAAGCTCAAAGTTTTTGAAATATAGATGCTCAATTGATGTTTAAAATGTGTATGCGTATAATAATACCCCCCTCTAAGACTATATAGTCTAGAAACCAAGGAGGCCATAGAACTCTTGAATGCCCAAGCAGAAAAAGCCTCTAAAATCATCCAGGATCATTTATCAATTGGACTGCTAATTTCAGAGACATAAACTAAGAGTCTAAAACCACACAACGGATCAATGACAAAGCAAAACTAGAACCCATGTTTGTACTATTTATTACACAACAGTGATTCAGTCACCCCCATCAGAACTACATTTCGATTGTACAATTAAGAATGAAGCAATGGGTAGGACCTGCAGAGATTGTAAATGTGGTAAGAGAATACTATAGGCAATTTAACAAAATCACATTGACTACATATTAGAGAAGATGCTGCATCAAAGTCCATCTGTAGGGCAACCTGGAAGGTAACGTTGAGTGACAGAGGCACTCAGGGGAACATCTCATGCAGAGACATGGTATAAACGAAGAACTTCTGAAGATAATTAAGCACTTCAATGAGCTCTTGTTTCCCCAAATTTATTGAGGCATAATTTATAATTTAAAATTGTACATGTTTAAGATGTACAACTTGATGATTTGACATATGTATGCATTGTAAAACAATCACCACAATTAAGTTAAGTAATATATCAGAAACCTCACGTAGTTACCATTTTTTACATTTTTTGTAAGAATATTTAAGATTTACCCTCTTAATAAATTCCAAGTATACACTACAGTGTTAACTGTAGTCATATTATTTTACATTAGATCTTCCTAACTTACTTACTTTGCATAACAGAAACTTTGTACTCCTTGACCACCACTTTTTTTTTTAAGTAAACTTTCTTTGATTAATCTGAGCACTACCTATACAACTATCTTCAGGATTTTCTATGGATTGTTTCTCTCTAAGAATTTAAAACCAAAGCCACACAAAAATATCTTGCCTGCTTTGCATTCTTTTAGTATTTATTGGATAGACCATGAATCTATGGATATTCTAGTGACCATCTATGATATGATTTGCTCAGAAACCCCCTCCTTGTACAGGAGACTATATATGTTTCTATCTCTCCCTTCTTCTCTCTAAAATCAATAAAAACATTTGTTTTAAAAAAGACGTGTCACATGATCTCTCATATTTGGAATCTAATGAACAAAACAAACTGTTGAACAGAATAAATTAATTACATAGAGAAAATATCAAAATAAAGAGTAATCGGACACATAAGTTACTATGAATCAAGGAAATAATTTGGTGGATGAAACAGTTTAACTAAGTCCTTACGTTCTGAGACCAATTCCATTAGGGGGTGGAGTGTGTTCCCCATGCAACACCAAGTAATTCTCCAGACACCAATTGGGCATTCTATAATTCAACTCAATTCATATACTGTCTACAGAGACAGCATCAGATTCCACAGGTTGAGGGCTCAATCTTGTAGACCCGACCCTATCAATTTCCTCACACCCCACTTCAGTTGGTAGCCACAATCCCTGATTAATCCCTAATTAATTTGCTAGAACAGCTCACAGAACTCAGAGAAACATTTCATGGACTAGATTAGCTACTTATTATATTATAAAAAGATGTAACTCAGGGACTAAAGAGATGTGTAGGTTAATGCATAGCAAAGGGCACACTTCCCATGCCCTCTTCAAGTGCCTGGCTTTCCTATGACCTCCCCTCTGCATGTTTGCCAACCCAAAAGGCCTCTGAGCACCATTCTTTTAGTTTTTTTTATGAAGGCTTCATTACGTAGGCATGATTGATTAAATCATTGGCCAGTGACAAGTGAACCAACCTCCAGGTCCTGTCCCCTCCTTGGAGATCAGGGGATGGGACTAAAAGTTTCAACCTTCTAATCACAAGCTTGGGTCCTCTGATAACCAGCCCCCATCCTTAGGTGCTTTCCAAAAGTCACCTCATTAGCATAACAAAAGAAAACTTTATTGCTCTTTTTGCTTAGGAAATTCCAAAGATTTTAAGATCTTCCTGTCAGAAATCAGGACAAAGACCACAAATATATAGAAGTTTATAGAAATACATATATATAGGGCAAAAGTGGGTTTGCATTGTGACATTCTTTTCAGTTAATAAAACTATTGTAAAAATCAGAACCTGTATGTCTTTTGCCATATGAAAAGTTGTAAATCTATTTTTGCCAACCTCATACATATAAAGACCAAGTACATATATCACAATATCACAGCCCTAAAATATAAAAATATTTCCATTCACGAGGTGAAATGAGCAAAACAAAGTGAGTACAAATGCAAAATGTTGTAGGAATTTAGCATCCATGGAGCAGAGCTGTGAAAATGAGACCAGAGAGATATTTAAAAACTATATTATTTGAGTTCTTAAAGTTGTGTTAGGAATTTTGCCTCCATTCCAGTTGCATGGATAGGGCAAGGACAAGCTTTTGGGGAGGGAGGCAGATTCTTCAAAAGTATAAATTGAATTAGAGACAAAAGATGGAGGCAGGTTCATTTAGCTAAGAAAACCCGTTTTTGTATCAGAATGTCCAGACCCGGAGCCCCACTGACACACTCATTCTCTCCAAATTTTAACTCTTCGATTATATGAGCAGCATGTCTCTTATTTATCCATTCATCTTATTTTAATCCAAGTCTGAGGCTACATGTCCAATACCAACTACTCACATTTCCTCCAGAGTCACCACAGGTGATTTTCATAGTATTTCCATAGTGTATTTCAACACTGCTCTGGGCCCACCACCTAGTACTCTTGCTGGGAAGGCACTTTCTGATAAACAGGTTACCTTCTTCTTACTCCTTTATAGTTTCGCTGACAGCCCTGCTTTTGTCTTTATTTTTCTCTGTCATTGCTCTAGGGGGTAGATAAGAACTTTTCCATTCAAATAGTTTTGTAAACATGGCTTTTGCAAATAGAGATTGTTTCATTATGCGGATGTTCTCAGTGGTTACTTATGCAGACTGTTAAATTAAGCCTTCAAAGAATTAAAGATTGAGCCAAATGGAAAATTGGCCAGGCTTTATTAGGAGCAAATGGACGAGTCCACCGGTCCCAGGAAGGGAGAGGGGCCAGTGGAGCCGCACTGGACTGAATCCAGCTGCGGCATTTTTAAGGCTTTAGGCAGGGGGATGAGGAGAGGGGTTTGGTATGAGGCTTTAGGCAGGGGGATGAGGAGAGGGGTTTGGTCCGAAGTTCGTAGACCTGTAACTTTTCCAGTCTTGCCCAAGACCCCTCAGGCGTTGCTGGCGCCAGGGGGCTATGGTTGAGCAAGCAGTTTCAGGATCTCAGCATTGTTTTAGGAGTTTATCATTGTTGCTGGTTTCTGGTCTGGGCTGCACCTGCCCTGGGGGGGGGATGATTTACGCCTCCCCCCCCCCCCCCCAATGCTCGGACACAGACTAATTTTCCATGTTATTTCTTTTTAAAGCAAAATTGAGGAACAGTTAAAACACCTTTGATCTAAATTCTAGGTTTAAATTAATGGGAAGATTTCAGAGGATAACAATAAATGAAAAATAGTGATTCCCTTTTCAACATACCTGGATTGTAGGCTTGATCCCCATTAGTGGGCATGCAAGAGGCAGCTAATTGATGATGTTTCTCTCTTATGGATATTTTTATCTCTCTATTCCCCTTCCTTCCTCTCTCTCTAAAAATCAATAAAAAAATTAAATTTTTTTGGAAAGAGTGATCTCAAAAGCATTGATACAGACATTGGCTCTTTATTTCTGATTCATGCACCAGAATGAAAAGTCAAACAAGAAACAAATGTAGTTGTGACTCTTTTACTAAACCAAAACCTTTCCTACTCAGCCCATTCCTGTCTGGGCATTTCAAATTAAGAGATGATATCACATGACCTTTTAGGTTGCTCCCAGGGCCAATACCAGTATTTAGCCTCATATTCTATTTTTCTTAAAAAAAAAAATACAATGTTTGACATCAATTCAAAATGTTTTGGGTGACAAAATGTATTGTGTGATCATTAATCTTAATGCTCACCTCCATATGTGCACGTCTCCATGTACAACCTAAGAGCTAATTACTTATGAGTTTTCTTTATGTGGTAAAGTCAGAGCTGGGATTGAATCCAGGTCCCACAGCTTCCGGTTCTGTGTATTTGCCTTCATCCCTTTCTGCTGCCTCAGCTCTGCTGCCACATGTGGAAACATCTGGCCCACAGTCACCCAAATAGTTTTTCCAGATCTTCCTCATTAGTCATCTGACACAGTCAATACTCTTCCCAGAGAAGCAGTCCTTACCAATGAGGCTTAAGTCATCAGTACTGTCTTAGGCAATGCATGGGCATTGAAGGAAATGCTGGTGAGGCATGGTGCTTGGAACAAAATGGCCTGTAGTGGTCAGAACCATGTTTCTGCACATGGAAGGGTTACTTGTGTCTCCATAGCACACACCTAACATAGAAAAGTGCACTTTGTTAGAACTCAATATATAAATGTGTGATTTTGGATGGTAGAAAGCAATGTTGGATCAGAAAATGTTGGATCTCCCTTGAAGACTGCTCAGATGTTATGGATTCACTAGAATGACTGGCAGTGACTTCATCGCCCTGGACTTTTACTTCCTGTATAAAATGGGACTTAGCTCAGTGGTTTTTGGAGAGACTCAGGTTCCATTGTGGGGTCTCAGAAGGCACCTTGCAGTAGCCAGTGTAGTGATAATGCTGCTCAAAAAAGGCTTCAGGGAGACTGTGTCCATCTGCATCAGGACAGCTCTGTGTTGGTGTCATACTCAGTGATTGCCTAATAGGATTTATTTACGGATAAAAAGGGAAGCTTTAAAACAACTCATTTCTTAAACTTCTAAAAGCGGGATCTCTCTTTCTTCCTTTCCCTCCTTCCCCCCTTCCCTCTCTTCCTCCTTTCCTCTGTAAATCTCAATTGTAAGGGAAAGAGTAAGGATATTAACACACATACTCCCCAGTGATCTCCAGCAAGGGTTCGGAACAAAGCAAATTTCTTCCTTAAAAAAAAAAAAAATGGATTCACACACTTCTAATTAGAGATTAAACTTTGCCGCTGTACTTCCTATCAGTTTATCAACTCAAAATTAACATCTGCATACGTGAACTCAGCTTCTCTCTCTGTCAAACCAGCTTCTCCACAGACCAACTTCAGGCTTGGCAAAAGATGGTTGTTCTTTATTTCCCTGGTTAGCCAGCATTAAAACCTTAATGTTACATTTGATCTCCCTCCCCCTCCCCCACCCCCTCCTCCTTTCCCTTCCTCTTCCTTCCCCTCCCCCTCCCTCCTTTAAATGTGCATGCAGGTATTTACCTAACCATGCGAATACTTTTTGATGATTTTCTTTTCTTTCTTTCTTTTCTTTTCTTTTCTTTTCTTTCTATTTCTTTCTTTCACAATTTCATGTACATCTTCTTTTCCATTTTAATTCCTACTCTTATAATCCTAATTGAGAGAAGCATCTTATTGGATGCTGAGGTAACTGCAACAATCTTTCAAGTACCTGGCACTATGCACAATCATTCTAAATCTCTCACACCACACAATCAAGTCCTCAGGGCCACATTAATCTCTCAGGAATGCTGTTCCCGATATAGTCAATAGGGCTTTGTGATAACCATCAAATAAGGTGTCTTTCAGAGCACCCTCCTTTATTCTAAAGTTTTGATTATTGTTTTATTTATATACTTTTTTAACACTTCTATATTGTCCTCTCCAACTATATTACCTATCTTCCACTTCAGACACGTTTCCATTTGTGCTATGTTCAAATTAAATGCATTGCTTTGCCTTGACAAAACTGCTCTTCTGTGTCATCCTTTCAAAAGTCTTCACATTTCATACACCCCCTGAACCAGACTCCTTGGAATCATAGATGACTCCTGTGAGTCAGGGTTTGGACAGGAAGACATACCACATCAGGTATTTTTAAGAGAGCTTTAATATAAGGCATTGATTCTGTAGATGTTGGGGAATAAGGCGGGGGGGGGGAGAGAGAAAATATTAAAATTAATGGCTGTAGGACTCAAGGAATCAGCTATTTTCCTAGGATTAGGTGACCAAAGAGAAGATGTTGGAATGATTGCCATCTAGACCCTCAGTTGGAAGATGCCCCACAGGACAAGCTCTAACTGATACCTCTGAGGAGGTGCAGTGTGAATGCTGGTAGAAGCCAGAGTTTGGCACCCATCTTCTACCAGGGTACACTGGCATTTATGGGTCACTGTTCGCAGACACAGGAAGCAAGCTAAAAAGGATCAAGTCCCTTCTTCTTGTCCCTTGCCTTCTTCAGGAGTTCTTAGCGGCAGAGCCTTCCAGGAAGTTGGGTACCAGCCAAAAAAATGTACAATTTTAGAAGTCCAGTCTCAGCATCAAAACTCAGGAATAAAAGGTGGATTTGGAACTCAGAGACAGTAATTTCCACACCCAAATGATTACCAGGTTTCCCCCAAATTTTCTCCTGTTACCACGCCCCTAGGGCATGTTCTCTTCTTGTCTGGTCCAGATTGTCCAAATAGACTGCTAGCTCGTGTCTCCATCTCTTCCCTGGAATCCTTCCCTCATACTGTACTCTAGTTATTTTTCTAACAAACCACCATCCTCATGTTACAACCTCCTTGAAAACCTTTCAGAATTGCTGTGGTTCATGCCCTGTATTGACATATTTCACTTGGGGCAATCTGAAATACCCCTTGCTCCTTGTCCACTCACAGACTCTTCTAAAAGGTTTTTATCCATCTGTAAAGAAATACTGTATCTTTCCGCACAAAACTTGATAGCATTCTCTTCTGGCTTTCAGCATCACTGAGCATCTACTATGTGTCAGACATTAGAAATTTTATATTTTAATTTGTGAGTCTGTTGCCCAAACTAAACGACAAATGCCCCATGAGCAGATTTTATTTATGTTTATTTTTTTGTAGCTATGGTTCTCCAGGGAACATGGCATGTAGTAGATGCTACAAGCTATTCACAGAATAAATGCATGGATGGCTGGATGATAAATACGTATATCTGATGGAAAATCAAGCTGCTGGTTTTCTCGTTCTGCTGGATTTGTACATTGTTTGTCCACAGAGAAGTTTCCAGGAGACCTGAATCAATACTGCTTTAAAAGCAGGCCCTGAGACCCACAGTGCACAGTCCTCGGGGCCATCAGCAGGCAGGAAAGCCGATGCAACTGTGGCTCAAAAGTTTCACCTCGAGTTACATCAAAGCCAATGAATTTCCGCAGAAAACTGAAGTGAAAGCAGGCAGGTGGCTTAGTGGGGTAGCTCACCTTTGTTACCCTTCTCCTCTCTTCTCAGAAACCTGAGATGAGTTCTTACCTCCCCATAACCCCTGCCTCCTCTCCATTTCCACCTCCTCATTTTTAAATGCCGCTGTTCTGGAGAAATGTGGTGCAGTTCCAGCTGCAGGCACTAAATCATTGCTGCGTGTTGGACGTGTGCTGCAGAAGGGAGTCCTGTGATGAATGGGGCTGTCCGTATTTACATTGGGTGCGCAACAGCTGTGGGGATCGGCTAGCACAATGAGTATGCTGGGCAAACTTGGCATATCCCCACCCCACCACTGCCTCCCCCACCTCCTCCTCACACAGTGACAGTGACTGATTGGCCACTTCTAAGGAAAACTGCCCTTTAGAACAAAGGAACCACAATGCCCCCTCTAGTAGAAGCACACACAGACACACACACACACACAACCCCTCTCTCAATCTGTCAGTGCCACACACTTTTCTGCAATTTCATATTTCCCTGCATAACCTAGCAAACAGCAAAATTGTTTAAATATAGGCAGGTGGTGCAGGAGGAGCAATCTCTGTTGTTTGTTTGTTTGCTTTTTAAATCTACTTATGAGCTTGCAGTGCTATATACTTCATTGGTCACTCCCAAACTCATTGGCCAAGGCAACTTGTATCAAATATAGGTCTTGCGAAAGCCCCTTGTAAACCAGTTTTGTTTTTTGTTTTTGCCTGTAGGCAATCTACCTTCTGACAGTGTGGACTTAAGTTAGTGTCAAAGAGAGAAACAGAAGATGGAAAGCAGGAATAGAAATAGTGGAGATACATCACATTTATGTTGTTTTTTACAGGTTATAATACACTAGAGGCTCAGTGCACAAAATTCATGTACTCAGAGGGTGGGGGAGGGATGTCTCTCAGCCCAACCTGCACCCTCTCCACGTTCTGGAGCCCTCGAGGGATGTCTAACTGATGGCTTAGGCCTGCTCTCTGCAGGGGAGCCTAAGCCAGCAGTTGGACATCCTTAGCACTGCCACAGAGGCGAGAGAGGCTTCCACCACCACCGTGAGCCAGGCTTCTAACTGAGCAGTGCTTCCCCTGTGGGAGCACACTGACCACCAGGGTGCAGCTCCTGCATTGAGCGCCTGCACCCTGATGTTCAGTGCACATCATATTGACTAATCATTCCACCATTTGGTCAATTTGCATATTAGCCTTTTATTATATAGGATACTCTTTTCTTTTACATCCCAATAGCTAAAACCTGAAGCACAGGAGTGTGTGGAGGTGAGGGGAGAAAGAGATTTTTTGTTTAATGTCAGAAAATCTGAACAAGTTGCCCTAATTCATGATCTTAAAGACCCTATAGGTAAATCATGTTTTATTTCACCCTACATTCTCTTTCTGAGTAGGAACCAAAGAATGGTTGGTTTGAAGTTTTCAGTTACTCTTCAGTAATTATACAATTTATTTGTAAAGCATTTAATTGAATTGCAGTTCTTCGGTTTCCCCTTGATAATGTTCCAGCCTAATCAAGGACACTTTCTGTGATATGTAGTAAAGAGGCTACAAAATCTAGTGTGATTATTTCCAAACTCTACTCTGGAAAATCCTAGTGGATCATTGAGATCTTGCAGAATTTTTCAAATTTAACCAAGGGGGGAAAAAAGTGCTGAACAACACCTAGTACAGCAATGATCAAACTTTTTTACCCCATGACACACACAACGAATTACTAAAATTATGCAGCACAACAAAAAAAATGTACTTTTTGCCAATCTGACAAAAATAAATAGGTCTAATTTTTATTCATTCACACCAGATGGATGTTGTTGTGTTGGCTATTGTCTTTTTTTTTTTTTTTTTTTTTACAATCTAAAGGAAAAGAGATTAATGCCCCTGACTGAAGAGTCGTGTAGTATTGCATGCTTTAAAAATTCTTATGGCACATCAGTTAAAAATCACTGACTTAGTAGATTTAAGTTTCTGTTTTCTACTAATTCAGTATTTGAGCAAATAAGTATAGACGCCTGAGCCTCTTTTTTCAGTAAAAGGAACGTGGCAATAATCCCTACATCAGAGAAGTGAGTTAAGGATCCACTGTTAAAATGTCAGAGAAACCGTACTTTACAAATTGTAAAACATCACAGAAAGCTAAGAAGTTGTCAGTATTATTAAAGTTCTAAGATGACCTCTCTTCCTCCTGTCTACCTGGTCACCACCACCAAAACCTAGATCATCAGGGCCTGTTCTGGGGTTCTGGGGGGCAACCTCTCCCACCTACTGGAACTACTGCATGGCCTAAGTCATACCAGTCCTGAAACCCACTCCCACACAAAGGAAAATGGTCGAGTTGGGGATATGGCCTAGGACCCAAGGAAATGTTCAGTTTTATTGTTTATTTGTTGCACATTCTTAAGCTAGATTCTTAAGACTTTTTTCTCATGTGTAAATTAAAATTGTTAAGTTATAAAATTAATTACGAGGGCTCTCTGAAATAATGAATAGAGAGAGTTTGGCAACAGGTAGTAATTAAAAAAATTGTCTTTTCTTCGTTTTTATGTTAATTTTTGGGAGGAGTTGTGAGATAAGCTAGGCACTATGACTAAGATTTAAAAATAAATAAATAAATATAATAAAAAAATGGGTGGGGATTCCATCCTCCCATAACTTTGGAACAACCTGGGTTAAATGGATTTTTTCATGGCAGGATTTTTCATGGTTTAATATTCCTAATATCACAGGAAGATGTTTTACACAGCATCTTCGAGACATTGGAGTTCATGTCTGCTGGCGTCTCCAGAGCTTCAGTGCCCTAGAGAATTGTCTGTGGTGATAGACATGTTGAGCCACATGGATCTATTGAGC
>PVJC01033674.1:0-19236 GCA_004026665.1 Murina feae
GGGCCAGCCAGCGAGCAGGCAACACCACCCACCCAATTGCCCCACTGGTCTCCTGTAAGTGGGCAGCACCAGACTGGCCAAGGCAAGTGCCAGCAGGACCCTCCAATCACCCTGCTGGTCACCCCACAGATCAGCCCTGATTGCCGGCTAGAACTCAGGATTCTACCCATGCATGAATTTCATGCACCAGGCTTCTAGTATATTTATAACTGTGCATTTACGTTTGTCCATCTAGTTCCAAAACTATCACTCCAAAAAGAAGTTATTTCCCATTATCCTCAGCTCCTGGTTATCACCTGCTTTCGTCTGTATATTTATCTATTCTGGAATCATACAGTATGTGACCTTTTGTACCATGTATCATGCTTCCTTCACTTAGCATGATGTCATTCACTGTAGCATGTCACTATTTCATTCCTTTTTATGGCTGAATAATATTCATTGTATGTATATAGTACAGTTTGTCCATTTGTTGGATAGACACTTGGGTTTTTATCTTTTGGTTATTGTGAATATTGCAGCTGTGAACATGTGTGAATGTGTATTTTTTGAACTCCTTTCCTCATTTCTTTGAGGTGTTTAACTTAGGAGTGGAATTGCTGGATCATATGATAATTCTGTGTTTAACTTTTCAAGGAAAAGTTAATTTGTAGTTTTAATTCACTTTTTAAAAATGAAGTCAAACATTATTTTCTAGTCACTAATGTATAAAGGATGAGAAGAGGGCTAAGATTTTTTGCTTAGCTCTGTGCTGGAACTGAATTTATATGACTTTATATAATCGTCCTAATTACTTTGTTTTAACATTTTTAAAGAATTTTCTGTAATGTAATATTCTTTTGAATTTTACTTTAAAATTTTTCATTATGGGGAACATTCCACATATAAAAGTAGAGACATATGTACACACATGACTGTATACCAATCTTCATTTAACCATCACTTACCTTAGACATTGTCAGCTGATGGCCTATCTTTATCTCTACCCCCACTCATTCCTCCCTTCCTCACTTTAAAAAATATATTTTAAAAAAATTTATTTCAGAGAGGATAGGAGAGGGAGAGATAGAAATGTCAGTGATGAGAGAGAATCATTGATTGGCTACCTTCTGCATGCCCCCCACGGGGGATTGAGCTCTCCACCTGGCATATGCCCTGACTGGGAATTGAACCATGACCTCTTAGTTCATAGATAGATAGTCAACTACTGACCCACACCAGCTGGGCTTCCCTTCCTCACTTTGGATTATTTTGAAGCAAATCTCAGACATCATAAAAATTTCACCTGTATACATTTTAGTGTTTCCACAAGATAATGGCTTTTTTAAAACAACCCCAATACCATATTATACTCCCAAATTAATAGTAATATCTTGATATTATGAAATATTTATTAGGTTTGAATTAGATGACACATTTGCCTGTTTTAAAAAATCTATAGATTCAAAATGGTGTTCATTGAAAAGTTTCCCTCTCTATTTCCGTTGGCCTAATTCTCATTGCCTTCAACAACTGCTATTTTCTATCCTTCCTGGAAGATGTAATGCATATATAAGCAAATATGTACAGATATTAACCTTATTTTTAAGGTTAATGATGTTGACAAGATTTGAACCCAGATTTCCCTGCTTTCAAAGTTTATTATGTTCTCTTATGCTGATCAGGATTTCCATCTTACTCATAGGAGTTGGATAATTATCCAGTTAGAGGAGTTGGGTTAAAAAAAAACAAAACTTAACTGATGAACAAAAATAGATCCAGAGACATAGAAACAGACTGTCAAACCTCAGAGGAAAGGCAAGGGAGGGTAGGGAAGGAGAGTAACAGTTCAACCAAAGGACTTGTATGCATGCATGTAAGCGTAACCAATGAACCTAGACAATAGGGGGGGTGAGGGCATGTCCTGGGGAGTGGGAGCAGCTGGGAGAGGTCATTGGGGGAAAAAGAAGACATATGTGATACTTTCAACAATAAAGAATTTAAATTAAAAAGAAAAAAGGCTTCCCTTTTTTTCTTCTACCTTTTTCTTCCCTGTACTTGTTTATTACAGGAAAATCAAACTATAGATAAGTAGTTTTAAAAGAAGCATTTATATGCTCTTCTCAGAAACAGCACAGTAAATGCCTTAGAACATATCTTTTCTTTATGTACATAATTTAAAGAAGTAAAGTTTCAAATTTTTTAAGAAAACAGGCCAAAGCCAATACTGTTTATGTAACATTTAAGCACTTTGTGTAAGTAAATTTAAGCATCTTTTGGAGTCACTCTATAGAGAGGTATGTGTCATCATTCCTAGTGTCTGTGTTGTATTCTGTTGTTTGGATATATCATATTTAATCAATATGCTATTAATGAACATGTAGTTACTTTTTATTATTATAGAAACCATACCACTGAACATCTATGTACAGCTGTCTTTGTATTATATAATTGGTTATTTCCTTATGGTAAATTTCCGGTAATAGACATGCTCAAAGACAAACAGATTTAAGGCATAAGTTACTCTAATTTATATTTCCACCAGTAAATATAAGAGAGCATTTTTCCTTGCACCTACTAAAATTATGTGTTTCTATAATTTTATTATTATTTTACCATTGTTTGGCCTTTCATTTTAAAGGGAGACTGTGGCTGACTAGCTGTTGTCAGGTTAGAAGGCATTCCTGTCATGCAGGTGAGGGGCTGGTTGTTTGTTGAGGGCTTTAGAGCTGGTCTCTGTTTTTAACATTTCTGCTTTTATTCTTTCTTCTGCAGCGGCCCTTCTCAGCATCCCTGGCTTTGTTGAGCGGCTTTGCAAGCTGGCAACTCGAAAGGTGTCAGAGTCGACGGGCACTGCCAGCTTCCTTCAGGAGTTGGAGGAGTGGTACACGTGGCTCGACAATGCTTTGGTGCTAGATGCTCTGATGCGAGTGGCTAATGAGGAATCAGAGCACAGTCAAGGTACTTGTGGTGGGTCTTTGGAGAGGTGGATTTCTGAAGCCATTCTTGACCTCTTTTCCAAAGAGGATAAATTGAAATTTGCTCAAAGTAGAATTTTTCCTCAGGGAATCCTAAAGCATGATTATCAAGATTCTTTTGCTAGCTAGTGACAGAAATCTCTTTGAACTCCCTCTAAGGGGTCCAGTCTGATTGGAGGGACTATGGCTTGATTGCACAATCAGAGAGACTGTTTGTAGCCAATAACCAGAGCAATCTTAGGAACCCAAAGAGTTCTTGCTCTGTCTCCTTTTTCTTTAGTCTTCTCTTTTTTCTTTTCTGATGAGTAGGCTGCCTAGTAAATGTGTAGGGTTCTAGTCTCAGCTCCAGCTATATGGTGAAAGAGTCTGGCCAGTCTTGGGTCATTTGCCCAACCCTGAAGCATTTGACTCTGGCCAGCAGGATGGTGTCAGATTGTACAAACCTAGTAATTCTGACTGTAATCACATGTAGATAAATTTGAAGGGAGGAAAGTCTGGGATGTCCGTGTGCAGAACTCTGTGGACCTGCTTCCCCAGTGAAACTATAAACAAAACTAAAGCACAAGCAACAAAATTAAAACTAAATAAATTGAACTTCATTAAAATTAAAACATTTTGTCCTTCAAAAAAACCCACCATCAGGCCCTGACCAGTGTCTCAGTGGTTAGAGCACTGGCTTGTGCACTGAAGGGTCTCAGGTTCTTTCCCTAGTCAAGGGCATGTATCTGGGTTGCAGATTTGATTGTATGCCAGAGGCAACCGATCAGTGTGTATCTCTCACATTGATGTTTTTTTCTGTCTCCCCTCTCTGCCCTCCTCCTTTTCCCCCTCCTCCAGCTCCCCTCCCTTCCACTCTCTCTGAAAATCAATGGAAAAAATATTCTCTGGTGAGGATTAAAAACAAACAGACACTATCAGGAGAGTAAAAAGACAACCCACAGAATGGAACAACTTTTTAAAAAATATATATTTTATTGATTTTTTACAGAGAGGAAGGGAGAGGGATAGAGAGTTAGAAACATCAATGAGAGGGAAACATCGATCAGCTGCCTCCTGCACACCCCCTACTGGAGATGTGCCTGAAACCAAGGTACATGCCCTTGACCAGAATCGAACCTGGGACCCTTCAGTCCACAGGCCGATGATCTATCCACTGAGCCAAACCGGTTAGGGCTGGAACAACTTTTTTTTTATATATATTTTTATTGATTTCAGAGAGGAAGGGAGAGGGAGAGACAGAAACATCAATGATGAGAGAGAATCACCAGTCAGCTATCTCCTGCACACTCCCCACTGAGGATTAAGCCTGCAACCTGGTCATATGCCCTTGACTGGAATTGAACCGAGGACCCTTCAGTCCACAGGCCGACACTCTATCCACTTAGCCAAACTAGCTAGGGCTGGAAAAACATTTTCGAGGGTAGAGAACATTTTTATAAACCATATTGCTAAAGAGGGACTTGAATCTAGAATATATAAGGAGCTCCTACAGCTTAGTAATAAAGAAGCAACCCATTTCACAACGTGGGGAAAGAATCTGAATGGATATTTCTCTAGAGATGATACACAAATAGCCAATAAGTATATGAAAAGATACTTTAACATGATTAGTCAATGGGAAAATGCAAATTTAAACTGCAGCAAGATACCACTTCACATCCATTAGGATGTTTATCATCAAAATGACAAATAATAACAAGTGTTGACAAGGAGCTCTAGCCAGTTTGGCTCAGTGGAAAGAGCGTTGGCCTGCAAACTGAAGAGTCCTGGGTTCGATTCTGGTAAAGGTAGCAGGCTTGATCCCCAGTAGGGGGTGTACAGAAGGCAGCCAATCAGTGATTTTCTCTCATCATTAATGTTTTTCCTCTCTCCCTCTTCCTTTCTGAAATCAATAAAAATATATTAAAAACACATGCCCACAAAAACACACACCGAGTGTTGGCAAGGATATGGAGAAATCAGAACTCTCATTCCCTGTTGGGGGCATGTAAAATACCACGGCCATTTTGGAAACTGTCTGGCAGTTCCTCAAAAGGTTAAACGTAAGAGTTATTGCCCTGACCAGTTTGGCTCAGTGGCTAGAGTGTCGACCTGTAGACTCAAGGGTTCCAGGTCCGATTCCGGTCAATGGCATGTACCTTGGCTGTGGGTACATCCCCAGTGGGGGGCGTGCAGGAGGCAGCTGATCGATGTTTCTCTCCCATCGATGTTTCAGACTCTCTATCCTTCTCCCTTTCTCTCTGTAAAAAATCAGTAAAATATATATTTTTTAAAAAGTTATCATGTTACCCAGAAAGTCCATTCCTAGGTATATACTCAAGAGAAATAAAAACATATGTTTACAGAGGAACTTTTACATGAATGTTCATAGCAACAGATTTATAATAGCCAAAACATGAATCTATCCAAGTGTCCATCAACTGCTGAATAGATAACAGAATGTGATCTATTCATATGATAGAATATTGTTCAGCAATTTAAAAAGTGAAATACTGATACATGGCACAACCTGAATGAACCTTGAAAACGCTATGCTAAGAGAAAGAAGCCAACAAAAGAGCACATGTTGTGTGATTCCATTTATACGAAATGTCCTGAATAAGCAAATCCATGAAACAGGAAGTAATTTAATGGATGCCTATGGCTGAGGAGTTGGGAAATGGCGAGTGGCTGCTAATGAGTGTAGGATTTCTTTTAGGGGTAATGAAAATGCTCTAAAATTGATTGTGTTGATGGCTATACAACTCTGAATATACTAAAAACCACTGAATTGTACATTTTAAATGAGTGAATTGTATAGTATGAATTATTCGTCAACCCAATTTTTTTTAAAAAAGAGAGTGTGATCCAGAGTGCGGTACCAACATAGGGAGTGTGTTGGCCACTTTAATCAGTTTAGTGGACCTTAAGAGATTGAAGGGAAGTGCAGTCCTCTTAAACTAGATTCCCACCCTCATCATTGGGACTTACCTTATTACTAAGCTCTGGCCATTACTTTGGAGACTCTGTTTCTTGAAAATACCTATCCTAGGGGTTCTTGCAAACCAGACACCAAAGGTTGGCAGTGACTTGGGGAAGAGCCTGAGCTTTCTTGTTTCTTTTTCCACGGACGTTTATTACTGAGAAGGACTTGTATGCCATATGCTACACCTGCTCCTTCCAGAGACATCCTCTCCTCAGTCACTCCAGGACGCCCTGAGCTAGGTGATGAAGATGCTGAGGCTTTCAAGGCCACACAAGTGTACAGCAGAGGCAGGAATCTACATGATAGCTCTTTAGATTCTTTTCACAGATTAGTTGACTCTTAAATTGTTCTGGGAGATGGGCCAAGGTATCCCAACATAGAAATTTAGTACGGTAGGTCCTCAGGTTATGTCGGAGATCTGTTCCTATGACAAGACGTAACGCAATTTTTGCCGTATGTCGGAACCTACCTACATAAGAACCTACGTCACTCACATGGAGCACATACACAGCAGTAATGAAGTGAAAAGGTAAAAAAAAATTTAAAAGATAACCATTTCTGACCTTTACTTGTGATAAATAAATAATAATAAACATAAAGCACATATGTACATACGTCGAAATGACGGAACTTTTTTTTTTTTCAATAAATAAATGGGAGATGGCCACGTGACCATACGTCGAGTCTGACGTAACCCAAGGACTGTCTGTAATTATGGTTTTTCCTCCAACCTGCAAAAAATATGAGAATAAAATAAATTTTTTTCAATTAGATTTTCTCTGGTAAATTTTTCTTCATTCGTTGCCCACTGTAACTTCAGTTGTCAGTGAAAGCTTGCAGGTTGCCCAGCTGGGATGGCTCAGTTGGTTGAGCGTCGTCCTTTTTACCAAAAGGTTGCTGGTTCAGTTCCTGGGTTGCAGGTTAGATCCCCGGTTGGGGCATGTGTGGAAGGCAAAGGATTGATGTTCCCCCCTCTCTCTCCCCTGTCCCTTCTTCTCTCTAAGTATGTCTTTGAATGAGGATTTAAAAAGAAGAGCTTGCAGATTAAAAAGAAAAAAACAAGTAGCGAGCAAGCACCAGAGTTTGTTTTTTATTTCTGTTTGATGTACATGTTGCTTACGTGTGCCGGGCATTGTTTTAAGCACTTCCAATATATTAAATCCTTTAATCTTTGCAGCATTGGTAAGAGACAGGTACTATTGCCATTATCCCCATTTCACAGATGAAGATGGATAGGGGAGCATAGCAGCATCAATAAATTTACCCAAGGCCACCCAGCTAGTGAATGGTAGAACTCAGGTCCAGACTCAGCAGTCTGGCCCCAGAGTCTTCTGTTAACAATAATCCTTCATTCAGCAGCTGATCTTCTTCAGAATTATAATTTTATATTAGTGACTTAATATGGCTGGAAAAAATAGTTTCAGTCTATGAGGTAAAGTAGGTTAGGTTTTTATATCATGACTAGAGGTCTGGTGCACGAAACTAGTGCACGGGGGGGCAATGGGGGTCCCTCAGCCTGGTCTACACCCTCTCCAATTTGGGACCCCTCGGGGCATGTCCAATTGCCTCTCGTTATCCGGGACTGCTGGCTTCTAACTACTCGCCTGCCTGCCTGATCACCCCTAACCCCTCTGCCTGCCTGATTGCCCGTAACAACGTCTACCTGCTAATTGCCTCTAATTGCTCCCCTACCGGCCCGATCACCCCTAACTGCTTCCCTGCTGGCCTGATAGCTTCTAACCACCTCTGCCTTGACCTGTACCCAGAACCCAGGATTCCCTCCTCTGGCTGGTCGCAGCCGCAGGGGACCATGGGTGGGCGGATTTGCTCAGGCTGCAGCCACAGGCACCCAGGACCGAGGGGCAGGCAGCTTGTCCCTCTCCCAGGCTGCAGTCTGGCTTGTCCTCATTCCTCCCTCCCCAGTGTTGAGTGTCTGAGCCATTATGGCACGAGGGTGTGATAAGCATTTGCATATTAGCTCTTTATAATATAGGTTTATAGAGGATATCAACATGGAGAAATCAATGTGACTTCTGCATGCAGCTTGCCTCAAGATATATCTAATGTCCAACCACTGCTCTGTACCATGTGTTTTTCAGTCCAATAGGAGCTTGAAAGGACTTTAATCAGTAGTTACTGACTCACCTTTTCACATTTAAAATGAGGGTAACTGATGGGGGAAGAAACTCCGAAGGTCTCCTGACTCTGACCAGTGACCTTGAATAATAACAGGGACCTAAGAGTGGGGCTTCCCAAGAATCAGGTGGCGGGCTTTTCTTTGTTCTCATTCAATCCTCAGTCACCCTGGCCATCCACTGTGGCATTTCGGTTATTCCCAGGTTACAGAGCTGTCTAAGGCCTAATGAAGATTGGCTTGCCCAGCCAGCAAGTTGTAATTCCAGAGCCCTCAGTCTTTATCACTTTGCTCTTCCACCTTCCCAACACTACACTCCTCTGTGACTTACATGACCCATGGAGACTTTGTTAATTGAGTCATAAAAAAAATTAGGTGGCTTACCTAAAGCCCAAAACACAGTGCCTGGCACAGATCAAATGATAAATATTATTTAGTTGCTGCTATTGTTACTAACAATGAAATTGGGTGAAATGATAATCTGCTAGTAGATAATATGTTTATCTGTATCACGAGCAGCAATTGTGATGCCCAGGCTGCCTTAGAAAGATGAACCTTAGAAAAGTTTAGAAGGTTCTTTGAGAAAATGGAGAGGAAAATCTTCAAAAAGAATTCCTCCCAGTTTTTGGCAGTGCCCCTTTGTGGAATCTAGGTAGAGCGGGACCAACTACTCAGAGTCATTTTTGACCTGAGGAGAGTGTGACCCAATTTGTTGCTAAACATCTGTCTGGACACATTTTGGGGTGGTAGGGAGGTTGGGGGGGCTTTTGATGATGACAGGAGAAAAGAATATGTGGAATCATGTTATGCATTGGCTGAGTCAGAACATTTTTAGTGCATGTTAAAGTTGAGTTAGAACGGCAGAGTTCATTTTTCTAAGTTCCTAAGCTTGCCTGGCCTCTGGAGGCCTGGAGGGGGTTTTGTGGCTTTCAGATTCTCAGTCAGGGCCTCAGGGCCCAGTGTAATGGCTCAGATCTGTTCAGACCAGGTTTGAGGGACAGAAACATGTTTCCTCACAGGCAGTGACTCATCCCTCTCTCCCGGTGGCTGTCTCAGCCTCCATTGTGTTCTCTCCTCCAGGGGCTTCTGAGGAGAACGGCCTGCCTCACACTTCGGCTCGGACCCAGCTGCCCCAGTCCATGAAGATTATGCATGAGATTATGTACAAACTGGAAGTGCTCTATGTCCTCTGCGTGCTGCTGATGGGGCGTCAGCGAAACCAGGTGTGCCCTTCCCCTACACCTCAGGCAGGGAGTTGGGAGCCAGTGCTTCCTGGGTGCTATGGTACGCCAAGTACTCCACTAGGCAGCCTCTCAGAAGGCTCTCTAGCCCAGCAAGCAGTAGGGTTGATTTCCTTTTCTCTGAGGAAACTAGTCTGATTCCAGAGGTCACAGTGTTGCCTCTGTACTTTGCTGTGGGCAGCATTTCTAGGCAAAGCACTGGTGCCCTGCAGAACAGACAGTTTAGCTATGTTACCTGACCTTGACATGAAGAATAAATGGTCAGTGACTGGCAAGATGACTGCTCTGTAGATACACTGGTGGACTGCCACTCTGGTGGGGGCTAGGGGTGGTGAGCCAGAGCCCAGCACTATGTCACATTATGAAAACTAGGCAGCTACCAGGGGACTCCAGGTGTGCTGGGGTTCCCTAAGCCTTCAAGTAGTTCCAGAATGGAGGAGCAAGGGCCCATAACCTGCCAAGGGAGAAAGAGGGTCTTGGAAGTATGCAGTATCTTTAAAGTAGAGAAGAAGCCCTCTCCTGCTAGCTGCATTATTCTAGGGTTGAAATGAGGCATGGGGGCGGGGGAATGAAGAGAAGTGGAAGCTGAGTGCTCAGTGATCCTTCCATACCTTTTGATTCAGACACCAGACCTTCACACAGCTCTGCATGAGACAGGTGTAGTTTCCCCGTGTACATGTGAGGAACACTTCTAGATGGTGCAGACGGGAAAAACTCACTGAAGGGTGGCATCTGGCATGGCAGTGTCCTGAAGAAAGAGAGGGAGCCAAGCATATAGACCCCCAAGGCAGCCTACCTGGTAGAGGGAGCAAGCCCCTGAGGTGGGAGCATGCCTGGTAGGTTGGGAGACCAGTAAGGAAACGGGAGGCTAGGGGCATGGGGGTGGACTAGGGAAGCAATGAGGAGAGGAGGGCTGAGGGGTTGCACAGAGCCAGATTGCATCAGGCTTTCATAGGCCACTTTAAGGACTTCGGTGTTTCGCTCTGAGTGAAATGGGAAGCTGACCCTGTGGCCGCTGTGTGAACAAGATGACAGCTAGGACCTGCGTATAGGTGGTGGGTGTAGTGAGGAATGCTTGCATTCTGGTTCTGTTTTGAAGGTAGAACAAGTAGATTTGGATGCAGGCATAAGAGAGAGGAGTTGAGTATGACTTGCTTAACTCCTTCCAAGGGTTTTGGCCTACATAGAGGGGAGGATGGATTTGCCATTTAGTGAGCTGGCTAAGGTGGGAAAGGGAGTGGAGGGGCAGATGGAGGCGTAGGCATAGGGAAGGTGATGAGTACAGTTTGAATAAGTTAGGTGGGAGGTGTCTGTTAGAATCCGCACCTGGATTATGCACACCTGGAGTTAGGGGAGAGGCCAGGACTAGAGGTATCACTTTGAGGGTCATCAGCATATAGTTGGTATTTGAAAACCAGGATCTCACTAGGTGAGGTCCCACCTTGACATCCGCAGCATTGGGGCTCCTTCCTTCAGTATGGGATAGTATTTGTTATAAAAAGTAATAGTCATAATGTCTTACATGTACTGAGTGCTTTACTTTTTTGAGATACTTTCACAGTTATTTATATTTGAATTTTCAGATATTTGGTAACTTACACAACATGTGGTGACCCCTTTTTCTCCCCTCACCTGATGCTTGAGAAAACCAAGGTACACAGAGGGCCCTGCTCTCAGGCACCAAGCATCAGTAGAGGCAGGATTTAAATTGCTGCCCTGACTCTTCTGTCCCTTCACCATAGCAGTTCCTGCTTCCTGAGCCTTCCTGTTACCAAGTTTCTGGGAGTCATGTGGTCTTTAGTTAAACTGTGATTACACCACTGCTTCCTGGGTGGGGCCATCGTCTGGCCTTTGAATCCTGTCCAGCCGAGAACCAGTGCTATGCTGGCTCATCCTCCTTTGCACAGTCAGCAGTTACGGAGCTCCTGCTGTGTGCCAGGCCCTGTGGGCACATGGACTCACAGATCCTGCCTAGACCAGGATAGCAAGGGGAAGGGTTTCCTTGGCAAGGCCCAAGAGTGGCCTTGTTATTGTGCATTTGGGCCAAGTTCTGTGACTGGTCTTAGGTAAATTGAAATCATTAGACTGGAGGAAATGCTCTCCACATTCATAAATACCATCCCCTGTTCATCATCATGAATGTAATCAATAGAACAGTCTTTTTCCCCTTCTTTTTCAGCGCATCCTGTAAGTCAGGCCCTGAGCTTTCCCCTATTACCTCATTGAATCCTTTCAACAATTTATTTCCCATCAAGAGACTCGGTTCAAAGAAGAACGCTGCCCAGAGTCACAGAGCTTTGTCGAATTCTGGTGTCCCATGATAAATGTATGCCTGTGGCGGCCTGGGAAGGCGCAGGCTTTAGGGTGAGGACACCTGAGTTAGGGTGGCACCTTCATTGCCTTGCCCAAGGCAGTCCTGCTGAACTCCCTTTTCCCTGTAAGGAGGGAATTAATGAGCACTGCTGCTGTGCTCAAGTATTTACATACCTATTCTGACTTAGTTATATAACAGCCTTAAAAAGAGGTAATAATAGCTTCATTTTGTGTTGTGTGAAAAATTATTTTTAGTAGGTGAATAATTCATGTAGTTCAACATTAAAAAGTAGTTCTAGCCCAGCCGGTGTGGCTCAGTGGTTGAGCATCAATCCATGAACTAAGAGGTTGCCAGTTTGATTCTGGTCAGGGCACATGCCCTGGTTACAGGCTCAATCCCCAATAAGATGTGTACAGGAAGCAGCCAATCAAAATTCTCTCTCATCATTGATATTTCTATCTATCTCTTGCCCTCTCCCTTCTTCTCTGATAGCAATAAAAATGTGTTGGTTTTTTTAAAAAAAAGGTAGTTCTATATTAAAGGGATAAATGATATCAGTAAAGGCTTTCTCCCCTCTGATCCTGAACATTCTGATTCTTCCACAAGCATCTCATTTTACCAGTTATTAATGTATCCTTTTAGATTCTGTGCTTATAAAAGCAATATATTCCTCTCATTTTTTACATAATCAATAATATAGCATGTTTACACTTGCTTTTTAATATTATATTTTGATGAATGTGTAATTCACTATATATTAAAAAACCTTTATTCTATTTTTAAAAAATATATTTTATTGATTTTTTTACAGAGAGGAAGGGAGGGAGACAGAGAGTTAGAAACATCAATGAGAGAGAAACATCAATCAGCTGCCTCCTGCACACCCCCTACTGGGGATGTGCCTGTAACCAAGGTACATGCCCTTGACCGGAATTGAACCTGGGACCCTTCAATCTGCAGGTTGACACTCTATCCACTGAGCCAGACCGGTTAAGGCTTTCATTCTATTTTACTGGTGTCAAGTATCCCATTGAGTGAATGTACCATAATTTATGTAACTATTCCCCATTGATGGAAGTATAGATTATGTCTGTTTTGGTGTTACAGATAATGTTGCCATGAGTAAGTTTGTACATGTGCCATAAATTTAGTATTTATGTGTATTTGTCTTAGTGTAAATTCCTAAAAGTAGAATTGCTGGTCTAAGGGAATATGTATTTGTAATTTTCTGGGATACTGCAAACTGTCCTTCCTCTCCAGGTAGTACCAATGCCCTCCCACCAGCAGGGTAGGAGCATGCCCCAGCTCACCAACACAGAATTATAAAAGTTCTTTGCCAATCTAAAAAAATACAAAATTAGGTGATTTGAATTTCTCTTAATATTCTAAGTGAGGCTGAACATAATTTGAAGAACCTTTTATGTTTTCCTATGCCCATGTTTTCTGTAGGGTTGGTCTTTTTGTTTCAGAAATTTGTAGGATTCCTTATAGAGGAAATTAGCTTTTTGCCTAAGTGTGACACAAGATTTTCAGTGTGGTCCCATCTGTCATATTTAACTTGTGACTTTGCTTACTGTGAGTTTTGCCACGCAGAATTTTAAAAGGTTTGTGTGGTTGAATTCAACAATCTTCTAGGCTTCTAGGTTTGGAATAATACTTTAGGAATTCTTTCTCAGTGTCATTTTTAAAGCTTTTGCAGCCTTACCTGCTTGGCTTAGAGCATGGGCCCATAGACTGAAGGATTTGATGTTGGTCAAGGGCACATACCTCAGTTGCAGGCTTGATCCCTAGCCCCAATCAGGGTGGATGCAGGAGGCAACCAATCAATGACACATCGATGTTTCTCTGTCTCTCCCCCTCCCTTCCACTCTCTCTAAAAAAATGAATGGAAAAAATATCCTTGGGTGAGGATTAATAACAACAACAAAAAAAGCTTTTGCATAGATTTTTCTGTGGTTCTTAGTTTCATTTTATTATATTTTTATCTTGCCTCCTCTTGAAATTTATCCTATAACATGAGGGGCATTTTATTTTAATAACTAGAGGCCCAGTGCATGAATTCGTGCACCGATGTGGTGTGGGGGAGGAACTGAGGGAGGTTAGGGAAGGTTGGGTGTGGGAGTGCACTGACCACCAGCATCTGCCCCCTGGTGATCAGTGTGTGTCATAGTGACCAGTCATTTGGTCATAACAGTCACTTAGGCTTTTATATATAGAGATATGCAGAGGCAGGGAACATTTCAGAAAGCTTAAGGAATTTGGCTACACAGTTTGTATGTGGTAGAGTTAAGAGACAAACCCAGGGCTATCTGAGTCCAGAATTCATGGTCTTAAAAGATCTCCTATTGTATAGTGTGACTCGTAGGATATTGTGAGAATTAATGAGCAAGGTAGGGAATGTGTGGATGTTTTCTGTAAACCACAACTCTCCCTACTGACTGTTGCTTTCTTAGTCCTGAAGGTTGTTATTGTATCAGCATGAAGCTTTGCTACATCTTTTCCTTACATTAGTTTTAAAATGCTTTTGCTTTCCAATCCCATCCAGGTTCACAGGATGATCGCAGAATTCAAGCTGATCCCAGGGCTTAATAATTTGTTTGACAAACTGATTTGGAGGAAGCATTCAGCATCTGCCCTTGTCCTTCATGGTCACAACCAGAACTGCGACTGTAGCCCGGTGAGCAAGGGACCCTGGGGACACACAGGCTTTATTTGCCAGGGATAGTTGTTTCAAGGCCTGCTCTTGGCCCTTTGAAATCTCCGTCTTTGAGAGTAGGGCAGAAACCTCAAGTCATAACCTATTAATCCCATAACTGGACTCTACCTTAGGGAGGGGTCTGACCCCACCCCTCCACCTATGCAGAAGTCCCTCTTGGCCTCCTTTTGTTTCCCTTTATATGCCTTGGGGGTGGGGGACTCACTTCCCTCGAGGCAGGGCCACCCACTACATTATCTAACAACAAGATTGTCCTTATTCTGTGCTCTGCTGCACTATAATTATATCCACTGATAGTTTTGCCTTCAAGAACCACACACCACCTATGCTCTGCATCCAAAAAGGGATTTAGGATGCTTTTCTTTTTTAAGGGATTCAGGGCTCTTCTCTAGTCTCTGTCACAGTATCCCGAAGAAAGCAATGAACTGGGAGTTGGGAAGCCTTTTGTGCCACACAGCTTGTTGGGAGAGCTTGAACGAGTCACTGAATCTCAGCCTGTTTCTTGCTAAAGGAAGAGCACCCTTCCTTGCCTGCTGGCCTCACAGGCTGCATGGAGGCTCAGCCACCAGCATGAGGAGGAGAGTGCTCTGGGACCTTAAAGTGCCACAGAGCTGTCAGGGTCCAGTGCCATGGCTCTTCTTTGGTGTCTGCACTGTGTTCTGAGGGTTTTCCTCCGTGCCTTATCCTCCTGTTCACCATATTTCTCTCTGGCCTCGTCAGATTTGCTTTTAAACCCATCCATCTGAGGTTTTAATTTCAACTGAATATATTCAGCATTTCTAGACATTCTGTCAGAAACTACTTGACTTTTATTCAGGTTATGTTAATGTTTTGTTCTGTTGCATTTTAGCTTTTTAATTATTTGTAACATACATATTTATGGTCTCTTTCAGATTGTTCTTGGGGTACTAATACTTGTGTTTGAGTCTTCAGACTCAACTTTGGGAGGAGTCTTGCCTTGGGCTCTGGATGTATGGAGAGGTCCCCTTTGGGGGTGGAGCGTATATTTTTCCCTCTAAGTACCTGCGTAGCCTGGGCCCTGGAAGTGATTAATAAGCACTTTGCTTTGTCTGCCAAGTACTTCAGAGGCTGTTCTCTTGGGGTTCTCTCTCATCAACAGCATCCTGGCAGAGAAACCCTTCTTTCGCCAAATGTATACACTTCCCAGGCTTTATATGGGCCCACAGTTCTGTCTGGTCCCTGCAGGGCATTAAAGCCCAAGCCCTGGCCTAGATGAGTCTCTTTTTCACTTCTCCACCTTCAGCGCTGTACTTAGAGCTCTGAACTCAGTCCTTCATTTCTGAGTACTATGGATTTTCCTTTCTTTCTTAGGAACTTAGCCTCATATTTAAAAGAATTTCAGATATTTTTTAATCCAGTGTGTTGGGGTGTTTTTAGCAAGAAGAGTCCACATTAGCTTAATCTGGTAATGGCCAGGCATGGAAGACAACAAAGGGTTTTCTGACTCAAGAAAAACCCTCATTGTGCATGAGGACAGAGACTCAGAGAATCCAAGCAATATGCCTAGGCTTTCACCAGAGTGTTTGCTTTCTTTGGAACATTGTGACTATGGTTTTAACATCAAGGTGCACATGTCTTTTAGGACATCACCCTGAAGATACAGTTTCTGAGGCTTCTCCAGAGTTTCAGCGACCACCATGAGTAAGTACGAGCTGTCCCTGGAAGGAGAGTTGTTGCTCTGTCTTCTCTCCTTTCTTTGTCCCATCACTGACCCCAGCTCAGGAGGTGGACCTGGGAGCCATCAGAGCCGCTGTCACCATGTGTGGCTGCACTTCATGATATTGTAATAAGAGCTGCCATTTGTCCAGCCCTTCCTTTATGCCAGGCACTATGCTGAGCTTTCCCTTAGTCCTCACAGCCACCCTAGGAAGTTGTTAGCCTCTTACCCTTTTTTGCTGGTACAGGGTCTTGACTAAAATTTGTTTAAAAAATGCAGCCTCTGTGAAGCACACTAAAACAAGGTATGCTTTTAAAATGATGAGTTCCATTTGGACATGTTGGGTGGAAGTGCCTTTCAGAAATCAAGTAGAATGTTCAGTGACAAAAGAAAGGCCTGGGATGCTAAGGGAAGAGGCCTTGTTAGTGAATGTGACAGGCAGAGGGATGGGGATTGGAGCCAGGGAGACTACATAGTCTGAGATCCCATGCCTCCCTCTGTGCCTGTTCAGGGGGGTACAAGGTATTGGGGAAGGTACTTGGGGGATTCTCAGATTCTCCCTCTCTACAAGAAGAGAGCAGGGGACTAGCCCAGTGCTGACCTGGCAGCCCCAGTCCTATTCTTAAGCCCTCTCAACCCATTTGTTTCAGGAACAAGTACCTGCTGCTTAACAATCAGGAGCTGAATGAACTCAGTGCCATCTCTCTCAAGGCCAACATCCCTGAGGTGGAAGCTGTCCTCAACACTGACAGGTGAGCATGGATGGGGTATGGCTTTGGCCCACAGCCCACCCTGGCTGCTTGTGTGCCGTGGGGCACACTGATGGGTGCACGCAGGTATGCATACATGTCCTTAACGTAGCTGCAGTGTCCTGAAGGCTCCTATGTGTTCTTATGTCACCTGCATTATATCATTGGAGCCCCACAGCAGCACTAGGAAGAAAGTGTCATCATCACCTCCACTTTATTGATGGGGAAGCAGGGTCTCAGAGAGGTCGCCTGACAAAGGTCATGTATGCCCTGCCCCTCCCCTTGCTCTCATCTTTGCTGACATCCTCCTTGATTGCATGGTGGCAGTTGCAGCCAAGCAGGACAAACAGAAGCAGCCCCCTCACCCTCAGCAAAGTCCCATTTGCTGGGTTATGCTTGCCTCATCATCTGGAACTGGGCAAGGAGGTCACAGGCTCATAGGGTCAGGGCAAAGGAGGACTATATCCAGCAACACGAGTCATCATCCCCAGTTTTTTTGTGTTGTTTTTAAGGGAACAGAACTCTTGTTCAAATGAAATCATACATAGTCTCATGCTAATGTCTATAGTGGATAAAGTAGAGCTTCTTTATTTCAAGAGAACATTTGAGAGTCCAGAACTCCTGCCTGCTTCTCCTTTTTCCCCCATGATGAGGCCTGAATCATTTTCTCATCTCCTGCCTTTGTTTCCTAGACCAGGAAGATGAGGCCCAGAGGCACGGGTACTTGTTCAAGGCTGGCTACAGCTGAACCAGCCCAGGGTACTCCCTGCCTTACCCTCTTGGCACAGACTTTGCCCCATCTGGTAGATTCTGTCATGGCCTGTTCACAACCCACTTTTGGTGTAAATAGCCCTTCTTCCAGTACGTCTGAACCCTGTGTGATTCTTGGATGTGTTTCTGGCATTTGAGCACTTGCCAGTGGGTCTGAAAATGGAAAGCTGGCCTGAGATAAGGTGTGAATGCACTTGGCTATTCAGTTCTAAGATGGCAGGGGACCATGGGACCCTCTGAACACAGAGCAAAAGGGCAACCTGGCAGCCTGGAAATGTCCCCAAGTTTCTCCCCACCTAAGTCAGTGGAAAGACCAGACCCAGTGCTCCTGTTAACCTTTCAGATCTGCCACTAATGACCCTCTCTATTTGATTTTAAACTAGAGGCCTAGTGCACGACTTTGTGCACCAGTGGGATCCTTCGGGCTGGCCTTGGGCAGAAACTGGCTCTCAGACACCCCCCAAGGTGTCCTGGATTGCAAGAGGACACAGGCCAGGTTAAGGGACTGCACCGGTGCACGGTCAGGGCTGGGGAGGGACTTGGGAGGTTGGCCAGCAGGGGAAGGACTGCAGGAGGGCTCCAGGGCATGTCCGGCCCATCTCGCTCAGTCCCGATCAGCTTGACCCCAGCAGCAAGCTACCCTACTGGTTGGAGTGTCTGCCCTCTCGTGGTCAGTGCACGTCATAGTGACTGGTTGGCCGGTAGACTGCCATCTGGTGGTCAGTGCATGTCATAGCGAGCAGTTGAGCAGCCTTAGCTTATTATTAGCATACTAGGGGCCCATTACACAAAAATTTGTGCCCTCGGGGGCTCCCTCAGCCAGGCCTGTGCCCTCTCGCAGTCTGGGACGCCTCGGGGGATGTCCACCTGCTGGCATGCCTGGCCAGCCTGGGTAAAGGGCTGAGGGCCATTTTCAGGCTGGCCACAGTTCCTTCAGGGTTTGGGTCCCTACTGGGGTGCCTGGCCAGCCTGGGTGAGGGGCTGAGGGCTGTTTGCAGGCTGGCCACAGCTCCCATTGACCCAAGGCCCCAGCGAGGCTGGCTGGATACAGGTTTCTGGGGGTTTATTTATCTTCTATAATTGAAAATTTGTTGCTTTGAGCGGAGGCCACAGCCTGCCTAGGCAGGCAGTTTCCTCCATCGCTGGCCTCCTGTTTGCTCTAGCTCTGTGGCTGCCGGCCATCATCTTGGCTGGGTTAATTTGCATATCATCACTGATTGGCTGGTGGGCATGGCTTGGATTGTGGGCGTGGCTTAGGTGTAACAGAGGGTTGATTTGCATATTATTCTTTTAAATTAGATTACGCTTTGATTGGTTGAATGGATAGACACAGCATATTAGGCTTTTATTATATAGGATTTTTTCAGTATTAAATGGTTATTTTCAGCATTTAATTTTGCATTTAAGTGTTTAGCTGGTACATATTGAGTGTAGATTTTTAAAAATAATTTTTTAATTTTTAAATTAAAGTTGACATATATTAGTTATTAGACATTAAAAACTTAAGTGATTATCCTTATATATCTTGTGCCCATTTGACACCATACATAATTATTAGAATATTATTGACTATATTTCTTTTTTTTTTAATTTATCTTTATTGTTCAGATTATTACAGTTGTTCCTCTTTTTTTCCCCCATAGCTCCCCTCCTCCCAATTCCCACCCCAACCTCTGACCTTGCCCCCCCATTGTCCTCATCCATAGGTGTA
>PVJC01033675.1:0-19245 GCA_004026665.1 Murina feae
AGGCAATGGCTGGGAGCTGGGGAGCCCTGGAGACGTCACACTTGTGATGCTTCCACCTTAGCCTGCAGGCCATAAAGGCCAGTTTTAAATCTTACACTTATAATTCAGGCAACCAACCAAATCACACGCATCTTGTTGATGTCTGGACAGAGTGGAGTAGAAAGTGGTACAGTCCCTGAGTTTTTAATGACCAACCCAGGTACAGCCTGACTCCAGACCTCTGTGTATGTGAAAAATAAAACCTCATTTTAAAACTAACAAAAAAGAGGGACAAACACAAGAAACACAGATTCTATCCTTATGGAACCTACAATCTAGTGCAAATAGAGCTGTTAATTAAACACAACGGTGATGAATGTTACGCAGAAGATAATGTACTTTTATTTCTCAGGACGAGGCACCTCTGGGTTGAGAGATTTGGTTATAATTTGAGAGGCTTTTCTCTAATGAGTACGGCTACTTCTGGAGCCATGCGCCTGCAAACCAACGGCTGAGTTCTCGGGTCTCAGGAAAAACAACCTGCAACCGAGGCCCAGGCTATGACTGACACCCTCGGGCCCAGCGGGTGACCGGAGAGGCGACCCTTCTCTGGAGCCTTACTACTGTGCTCTGAGGTGCAGGGGGTTTGCGGGCTCCCGCTCCAGCCCTTCCAGAGCTGTCTCAGGTTCAAGGGGGACTTTCATTGAATTTTGATCAAACTGATCTTCAGAGGGAGGCCAGACAGGCTGGTGGGGAGATGTTTTCTTGGCCTGAAAAAAAAAAAAAAAAATGATAGCGAACTGGAGATATCAAAGGACAGGCGGAACTTTCTGCATGGCTGCCACTTCTGCAAAAACATAGCTGCTCCCTGTGACAGCCAGGCTGATGGCTTAAGAGTATCCAGCTCCACTCGAGTCACAATGCAAAAAAGTTATGTGCAATAAAATACGAGTTTCCACCAACTTGTGAGTGAAAGGGCTTTGAAAATTGCAAAACCCTATCTGATCTAAGATATTACAACTGCTTACACAATATTAATAATCTGCTCCTTCCAAGTGATTTTAAAAGTTGTCCTCTCCTTTTCTCTCCTGCAAAACACCTGGTAGTTGGAGACTAGACTGTAACTATTTTTCTTTGTACAGTGCACACCATCTTATGTCCTGACCCCAAGAAGGCAACACCTCTCCAGCACCCTATGAACTAAAGAGAGAGTCTCAGAACATTCCAATTTATTCCTTTTAGACAATCCCGTGGCTCTTCAAAGCTGGCGGTGGTTTCAGGTTCAGCCAGATGAAAAGAGGCTACGAAGTGCAAAACGGCTTGCAACCAATTAACAACCACAGAATCACCCAACAAATGAATGCATGTACAATCTGAGAATACGGAGATAAAATCACTCATGTCAGATTTCAACAAAAACAAAACAAAACACAGTATTAATAAAGTTTCATGAAGAAAGTAGTCGTTGAACTGAAGATTGTGAGAATAGTAAGACTGCCACATTATCTACAATTTTCATGGATTAAACTTTTGTTTTTCATGGCACACACAAAAAAAGGAGAACTGAGGGGTCACAGATCTGTCCATCTCAAGCAGTTTCCTAATGAAGATTTCCTCAAAGCAACAATCTGCTTCCTTCACCTCCATGTCTTCCCAGACTCCATTGGGAACCACCACCTTATCTTCTACATGGTCAATAAAGAGGAAAACACACTAAGGCTAGAGGTCAAACAATCCACAAATGCAGTAGTAACCTTGTAATTCCTCAAGGAGTCTGCTGCAGTACTTACGAGCACTCTATCACTACAACTCAAGATGTGTGCACACATGTGTATGTATACAAAACACCAAGAACAGAAATGCTTGAAGAATGAGAGTTGGATCAGAGGAGCAGCTCAATTTATAATTTAGTAGTTGTTCTACTTAAAACAATCACTTCCTATTTTTATATTCGGAGCGAATAAACATAGCATTTTCTAGGTGCTCGCCCACTAGGTTTATGGCAAACGCTGCTAGACAGAACTGTATCGGTGCTGGCTCTGTAACTGACATGGGAGTGTGGTCAGAAAAAATACAACCAATCAACTCAGGCAACATCTGAGTTTTTGACAAAAAAGTGACCCCCTCCAGCCAATCCAGCACCCAGATGGTACATTCAGTGAGTTAGCTTTTAAATAAAAGAGCAGTCAACAAAAAGTTCCTAAATGTTCTAAACTAAAGCTTAAAGAAAAAATATTTAACTGTATTTACTGTTTTAAATTCACTAGTTTTCATTCCCAAGTTGTTTTTAGCTTCTGTACCTTGTGATCCCTATCTCTGCCTTCAGTGAGTTTTCTATTCCTGAGGGGGTATCAGTTACTCAAACTGTGTTCAGAAATCAAGTCAGCGACCCGATGGCATTGGCCAATGTTGCCCTCTTGCTCTACTTTCATTAAAAGTCTCTTTGAAAGTATTTATTTTGGATGGTTTTTATGTGCCACCCTGAATATGTCCTGTAGAGCGTACAGATTCTTTCACTTTTCAAAAACAAAGGTTTAAGGTAAGTCCTAAATATTAGATGCCTTTTTAATGTTTGTTTTTTTTTATTTGGATCCTTTCAGGATGTTAAAAGAATGGAAAGTGACCTTAAATAGCATCTGATTCAGTATTTTTTATTTCATAAATTTAAAAACCTTACCCCCACAACAGGGAAGTCATTGGTCTAAAATTACGGTTAGTGTCAATCCTCAATTCCCAGATAAGCTTTATTTCCACTGTATCAGATTTGTTGCATAAAAGACAGAAACTCAAATACCCAGGAATAAATCTCAAGTATTTATGAATAAGAAGCCTAAAATTTCTACTTCTTTGTCTTTCCACTGTTATTTATCCCATTTCTCATTTGGACATTTACCAAGTGGTGAAAGATGGAGAGAATATGATTCTGAAATCAATCCATTCTAATAATTTTGAGGAGATTTATTATTTTAAAGTTTTTAGATGAAGAGAGGTTAAAATTATAAAGAAGAGCCTGCAATCGATTTATATAATTTAAATGATCTATGTTTCACGTGCCCTAAACTTCTAATATAAATCATAATCCCTATGAAAACTCAACAAATAATCTCTAAATTAGTAAGTCAAACATTGGTGTTAATGTTTCTGCATGAGCTCAAACTAAATACAAGAGCTTTGAAAACTTACTCTGTCAGGGGGAAAATACTTAAAAGATATTAGGCTACACTTATTGCCAGGATATCCTAGTTACGATAATCTGATTGCATTGAGAAACATTCAAATACAGTTTTTAAAAGTTAGTGAAATATTGCGAGAGTTGAATTAGATAAAAAGTGGTAAAGCATAAAACTATACAAATATGTACCACGGCTATAGGCAACTGAAGCTGGCAACATTAAATAGTTCTGCAGAAAAAAACCTATAAATAAAAGCTATTTAAGAATTAGGAGTAAAAGTATTATTGTCGTAAAAATAATATCTGGTCTAGATTATATAAGTGGAGCTAAATATAACATACTATGAGGGCAAAGCATACCATTCAGTAAGACAGATATTACTGAAATGGTTAGAATAAGAAAGTTTCCACTGATTTTAGTAAAATGTGTATTATAACTTCTACTATCTCTCCCATTGTGCATAAATTACTATAAAACTGAGCAAAATACATGAAGCAACTGTTTTTAGAAGCTGGGAAATAGGTGAGCTGCCTGAAGGCCCATTCCTGACTTAGTGTAGAGAGGTGATATCAAAGCAGAGCATAGAGGACTCATTAAGCTAAGAAGGAGAAATTCAAGTTTGGGCTACTGAGGTAGATGGATTGTGGACTGGGTTATCAGAGAGTAGGAACTGTAAAAACAAAGAGCTCCAGATATCTATAGAGAGTTTCCTTAAGTCTTTGGTTAAAGACTTAGTTGCACATATGAAGGACATGATTCTTCTACACAGCTCAATAGAGAAGAGTTACTGAGGAGCAAAGCAGAGATAGTACTGCAGGCTGAGATACTGCAGAGGTTGACGGGCTCAGAGCCTATGAGAGCCTCCATTTCCAGATCTCGGCATCTAATGGCAAACTGTATAAAGCACAGGAGGGCAGTTGATTGCACCAGAAATCTATACAATGAAATACTATGCTGCTATAAAAAAGAAGGAATTCTTACCATTTGCAACAGCATGGATGGAACCGGAAAGTATTATGCTAAGTGAAATAAGCCAGTCAGAGAAAGATAAATACATGATCTCACTCATTTGTGGAATATAAAGAACATTATAAACTGATGAACAAAAATAGATACAGAGGCAAAGAAGCATTGAACAGACTGTTAAAACTACAGTGGAAAGGCTAGGGAGGGTTGGGGGGAGGTAAGAGATCAACCAAAGGACTTGTATGCAGGCATATAAGCATAACCAATCGATGCAAAAAACTAGGGGTGAGGGGATGAGGGGGAAAAAAATCTACAGACAACTTGTGGCCATTATGGGTGGTCCAGAGATTCTAGAAGGCATTAGAGTAGGTTGTTAAAGCCTTTAGTAAAAAAAAGTGTTGACATGGGAAGAGGGGCACTAATAGGAGAGCCATTCCTATTGCAATTTTCACAGATTCTAGAGCCTTCCATTGTAGGCTGGTTTTCACGTAACAGTGCAAATTGGCTTAAAGTTTGTTAATAAAAAGTATGTTGTCTCCGAAACCCAGATGTAGGGAGTGGCCATAGGGTTAAGCCTCGGACTGACCTGTGGCAGGGCCACAAACAAGTCCCAGCTTGGAGGGCATAGCCCTCTTAGCATAATTAAGCTTGACCTTATAGCCCTGCCTTGCTCCTTCCTAAGTAGCTAATGGGCTGTGGGAGGTGCAATAAGTGCTGCCAAAACAAGGTGATACTCACAAGAACATTGTAAACATGTTGATCACTTCCCTTGCTTTGCTTTGTGTAATCAGACTAAAGTTTCAATTTGCAGGCTGGGTCTTTCTATGTCCTCATCCAGGCAGGGGAGATCCACGAACTCCCAGCTGTATTCTCTTATCTGTCTTCTTTAATCCTTCACCACTCTTCCTCAGGTTCACCCTTGGCTGTGCTGACATGGCACACCCAAGATGTCCTGAAAAATGTTGAGCCTGTTTTAACATTTGTGGATGTTGAAAGAGCCATTCATAGCTCTTCCTTGACAGTATCAGGGAATGAAATGGCTCTCAACTTACCAGTTTTCAGGAATTTCTAACAAAGGTAAGCAGGGCCCTGCACTATGTGGAGCAATGGCTCATGTTCCTTGTATTAGTATGTCCTGGATAAGTACATCAAATGAATCTCCCTGAAGGAGAATGACATGAGTGTGATGTCATACTTGTGGCTCAGACCTTGCTTGAAAAGACTGTATTAAGTTGTGCTTCATGGACAGCTGAGTATAGGTGTATTGTATCCCTTCAAAGATGAAGGCAAATTGCAACTAAGAGGCTGTTGAAATAGGCTCTGAACAAAACATATAAGCCAAATCCATGACAGCAAAGTGTTACCTGTTGGTGATTAGATGAAGCCAGTAATTTTAGCAACACTGGAAATTCAGGCCTTAATGGGCAGGATCATGGCATGAAGGTTATGGTAGTCCACTATGAGGCACCATTTATTCTTTCCAAATTTAACAACAGGTCAAATTGTGCTGTTAAATGGAGAAATAGTAGGAATGACCACCCTTTCTTTAGAAAGGTCTTATATATGGATTTCAATTCTTGAAGGTTCTATTTTAATTTGCATTGGGCAATATTAACTACTTTAATCATGGACTGGAGAGGAGGTCAAGGTTGTCCCATTTTCCCAAGCCAATTGCAAGTGCCAATGATGTAATTAATTTAATTTAATTTACTACTCCTTCAGTCAGAACACCCATGCCGACTATGAACTATTTCAGGGCTATAAATTCTATGACCATGGGGAATGTAGGTAAGGTAATAATTCAAGTGGTTAAGGCATGCTATTTGTTGTCTATTATATATTTGGTAACTTCCCTATGAGTACAGAAGGTACCTTATTCAAATTTAGTATGATTCCTGTGTATAGGGTTACCTTGTTTACATATATTGGGATACTGAGATATAACTATAATTTCAGTCCCAGAACAATTAAAACCATGAAGGAGCATTTCAACAAGTGTTAAAGTTAATTCAGAACCTATGCTGTAGAAGAGCAAAAGTCAGTCGGTTCCCTTTAATATTTTTGCTGTATAAATTCTTTTACTAAACTTTGGATTTCCAGTTGAGTCAAACTGTGGGTGGACCTCTGATCCAATATTTTGTTACCTCCCTCTGTATCCAAATACTTGTGTGCTTGTTGGCTTTTTGTGTATGTGTGTGATTGTTAGATTTACTTCAGAAAGATTTTACCTACCCTCCTCATCTTTCTATAAGTTTCTTCCTCCAGAGGGCCTCAAATAAACATCAATAGAGTTGGGGGCCTTCCTCATGGCAATGATGGCTTCACTGGGTCAGCTTTGAGTTAACGCCTTAGTTTTGCTACACACCGCTATGGGCATTTTTCACGGTAACCCTGAAATATTTGGGATGCAGTTATACTAGTGTTTAAAGGAAAACTTACAGCTCTTTATGCTTATATTAGAAAGTTACATAATAAAGCCAAATAAAATTATAAAAGTTGCTATTGTTATAATCAGGTATAAAATTAAAGAACAATAAATGTTTAAATTTATCACAAAAGACTATTTATTTACCAAAAGTAAATAAGCCCAATACTTATAAATAAGATAAAATCAGCTATAACTTTAAATCTTCATGTATAATTTTAAAGTACAACAGACATAAAGAAAAATGCACATAATCTCAATCCAGTATATGCCTCTGCCTACCTCATTCTGGGGGAAGGAACGCATTCCTTTTAATGTGCGCATCAGAAATTATTTACCACTGACAACTGGTTGTAGTTCAAACTCAAGATGTGGGGAAAATTACAGATCAGGTTGGGGAGGTGTGTTGACAGTTACCAATGCAAAACTTAACGAAGAGAAAATACAAAGAATTAACTCTGTATTTATTGAGTCAGAAATGAAAGTATAGACTTGTTTAGGGAAAATATGCAATTCTCCATGACACATAAACAATAGTTCCCCTTTACCCCAGGGGAATGCATTCCAAGACCATCCCCCCCCCACCCCCCAGTGGATGCCTGAAACCACAGATATAGCAAACCCTATCTATACTGGTTTTTCCTATACAGACATACCTTTTCACTTAAAGGAAGCACTTTATGGCTTCTCTTTGGCATATTCACATTGCCGGCACCACTACTCTTGCACTTTGGGGTTATTAAGAAAATAATTGGTTACTTGAACACAAGCAGTGCAGTATATCATGACAGTCAATCTCATAACTAAGGGGAGGCTATTGAGTGGCTAACAAGCAGGGAGCAAATAACAGTGGGATACACTGGACAAAGGAATGATTCACACTGTGGATGGGATGGAGCAAGGAGATACAGTATTTCATCATGCTACTCAGAATAGTGCTCAATTTAAAACTTAAAAACTGTTTATTTCTGGACTTTTCCATTTAATCTTTTTGGGCCATGGTTGACCATGGATAACTAAAACTGCAAAAGTACAAGCACAGATAAAGGGGGACTATTGTGATACTTGATGCTACCAGCTCTTCCTAAAGAAATCATAGTGCGCACACAGGCTCCCTCTGTACTCTATCCTTTCTGATTAAGGAGTAACACGGGCTCCATCACAAACAGCAACAGAGATACTTCCCATCCAAAACATAAATAGCCCTAAGGGCTTCATCTGTCAAATCCCACCTCAGCTCAATCGTCCTCCAGTTGGGTTTTCACTTAGTAGAAATTCTTTAAACCACCACTAAATGATTAAGTGTGCTACTTCCCATTACACATGATAAAGCATTATTCTTAGCAAATGCAGATACTGATTACCACAATGATACACAGCATTATTATGACACAGTAAAAAAAAATCCCTAGGGTAATGTGCATTTTATATATTTCATTAAAAACATCTAAAGGTTTAAGTTTCACACTGATATGCTTTTCTTAGTGGTGTGGGGATGGGAGTTTGGGGGCGTTCGGGAATATACACATGCAAATACATAATATAACCCAACTCAATTTTCCTTTCATGCCTGGAAAGGCACTAAAAATGTATCCTTTGAAGTTCACTGAGGAAAACCACCCCTTCCATTCCCCTATGAAATTTTCTCTTAGCACCAGGGGCCTACGGTTACCAAACAAAGAGCTTTTAAAAAATACTTCAAAAACAAATGTAAAAACTGCTGCTGGAGAGTGATGAAAAGCTACAGTGTAAGACCAGGCAGGAAACAATGCCGCCCAACCCCACACCCCTGTGTATGCTGGCAGCCACACGTGGCTACTGAGACCTGAATGGAGCCAGTGTGAGAAACTGAATTTTAATTCACGGAAATGTAATTATCTACAAGCGGCTATGGCTAACATGGTGGTTAGCGCAGTTTTAGACTCTCAGTATTTTTATAGAGCTAAACTATTTGTCATTCATGTGTCTCTCATACCAGGGATTGCATACTGGTAATCTATGGACCATTTTGACTGACAGATAAATGATCAGTGCAGCTTTGTCTTTTAATGCAAATCAAATACTTTTACACAGGGCACTCACTCCCTGGTTGGCCCCTACAACTAACAATTCTTGATTCTAAGTTCTTCACATGTATTAATTAGCTCAATCTTTACAACCTTTATATAACATAGATACTGTCATTATGTCATTATCTCTACTTTTAAAATAAGAAAAGTGAGATAGAGAGATTAAGTATTTTATCAATTTATTGCTAGTAAATGACAGAGCCACAATTTGTATGCAAAAAATCCGATTCCAGAATCCTTGCATGCTCTTCACCAGCATGCTCTCCACTTCTTGCAGGCCCCCTACTTCTTGTAATCATGCATTTCACAAGCAACATATTTCAAACACAATTCTGTCAATGTAATTACTAGGTCCCACTTCACCCTTGTTTTGAGGAGTGAAAGTAATTTCCGCTTTAAAACAGTAGCCAACTGTTAAAAGACTTGAGTAAAAGGTGCCTCATCTATAAGCCAAAGGAAAGGCACAGGTGGGGACCAGCACTCCTTTATCTCCCAGAAAGGTCATCACCCTCTAAATCTCCTCATCTTCCCTACTTTCCCTGGGCTACTGGGCCTGTTACATATTTCCCATTCGATTAGAAAGACATTAGCGAACTGAGCTAGGAACACAGCGACTGCACAAGCCCTCCTGAAGTCAAAAGAAAAAGGAACTCAAACTTAGCACTGCTTACTCTACAATCACTTGCAAATCACCTCTCTTCTTGTATTTCTCAGAATCATGAATATCGCCACGAAGTTCTCTATACTATTTCACAGGGAATCGGACTTTAAAAAGGTCAAAGTTGAACAATTAACCTTGCCAATAATGAACACGCTGTTGTTCTTTTCTGAAGAGAGAAGAGAAATAAATCAGAGTTGACAAATGTGGAGTAAACCAGAATCCAGAAAACATCGTAATTACCATCCCTGTGACCACCATGCATGCTTGAGGGAAAAGCAAGGGGGAATGCAGGCATATTCTGTGACTAAATTTGGTAGTTTAATCCTTCCCTTTCCTCACTTTATTACAATGTACTCAGAGATGACTTATATGAGGACTACTGCCAGGAATCTTGTGGTCATGCATTTTATTAGTCTCCAACTTTCCCTACTTAGTGGGAAAAAAACAAGGATGATGTTATGAGGAGCAAGATAAAGAAAATATTACAAAAGGATAAATGCATTTTCACTATAGTAACATCAATAAATATAAACACTGGATAGTTATGATTGCTTCTGCCACTGGAGTAAAAAAAAAAGAATGCTAAATTTAATTGCAGTGAGTAAAATCTGAGTGAAAGCCAAGGTCAGCCAGTGAGTGGAGGGTTAACACGTACATTTTATAACAGAAGTTCTTCAATCCTACCTAGTTATCACAAGGGGCATTATTAGAAAAATAAAATGAAACTGATGTGCAGGTGAACAGAGAACAGATATTAAGTAAGGGCTCGTTTTGTCCTTACCATTGAGTTAAGCATTTGGGGATTCTCTACATCAATAGAAGTCATCATCCTGTTTCACAGGCTCCAAGCGCTAACTCCCCCCCTTTCCTCCCAGCAGTCGTTTATATCTGCTGAATGTTGTGCACTGGAAAGGCACCTGAAAAAAATATGTGTGAGGGGGAGCAGGCTGTGCTGCCAATAAATAAAGTTGCATGCACCAGATTCCCTGGATGGTAAAGGCAAGATTTGGGAGGTTCTGTCTAGATGAGGCAAGAAGAACAAATAAACTACCCGCCCTCCAACAGGTACGGAAGATTTTTCTTTAAAGGGGGAGCCAATTTTTATGATTCCTGCCATGAACTGTAGGCTACAAGGCTCGTCTTAGAGAAGATCCAAGCCCCTGTGTAAGATTCCTGGTTCGGATTAAGATGCTGCTGGATGTCAGAAAAGGAAGCAACTGACACAGCTTGACTCAAAAAGGAAAGACTGTGGATAGTCTGAGTCTCGAGCGGGACCTGGAAAGACAGAGAGAAGAAGAATTAAACAGTAAAAACGTAGCACCACACTCCAGACAGAGAAAACAGCAATGAACCCCTTGAAGACACATGTCAAGAGTTACTCCTTGTGGTACAATAGGTGCAGAATAACATCCCAGGATAATGTGACCACGTGAAAAAAGTGATTATCAAAGCCATTCTTAGCTGGCTGTCCTTGTTGAATTTATAGGAGAACAATTACTCTGAATAGTGTGAGGATTCACCTCAAAGATGACCAAAAGATAGGAAGTGCCCTAAATTCTTAGGAGAGTATGACCTGAGGAAGTCTTGATCAGATATACAGGACAGGTGTGAGTGTGTGTGTGTGAGTGTGTGTGTGTGTGTGTGTGTGTGTGTGTGTGGTATTGCTGTGGTTTGTGTTGTTTTTTTTTTAAGAAATAGTGAATGTGTGGGATGAAAAGCTTGTATCTAGGCTCAAAAAGGATCATTGAAATTAAAACTGTCTAATACCCAGTACCTTGAAAAGATTCCTAAGATCTGGCCTACTAATACCATTTCAAGGAATCTGTCCCAAGGAAACAACCAAAGATGCAAAGATTTATAAAGTATTACAGGGTTATTTAAAATAGTGAAATTTTTAAAACAACCTAGAGGTTCAGCAATAAATAGTTCAATAACAAACTATTACACAACTATTTTTTTAAATGCTTTTGAAAAAAATTTAGGGGAAATGGAAAATGATCATACTATAACATTAGGTGATAAAAAGCAGGATATAAAATTCTATAAAAAGTATTATATCAAATATGTGCAATGTAAAACATGTACCATAAGGAAATATAGGTGGAAGAAACATTTTGGAGGAAATATTTGGGGTTCAACTTTAGACACTGAGTTTGACAAGTTCTGAGGATCAAGCAGATATAAATACCCAGTAGGTAGCTGGAAATATGAGGAACTTGGAAAAGAGAACAAGAATGAATGACTGGAAGAGTCAGACAAGCACCTAGAGAGGGTAGAATAAGGAAGGAAAAAAGAGTAATCCTATATGATGAAAGCCTAGCAACCTAAAAGGCGGAACGACCAGAATGACCAGAGACCAGAATGACCGCACCCCACCTCTCACCCTGGCTGGCCCCACCCCCCAGCGGGGACCCCCACCTGACTGGAGGCGTGGCCAGCCTGCAAACCTCCCATAGCCCCTTGACCCAGCCAGTCCCCCCTAGTGGGGACCCCCACCCCAATATGGGACCCCCCTCAGGGAAGGCCAGCTGGCCCTCACCCATACACTAGGCCTCTATCCTATCATATCCTATATAATAAAAGGGTAATATGCAAATTGACCCTAACAGCAGGATGACTGGGAATGACTGGTCACTATGACACACACTGACCACCAGGGGGCAGACGCTCAATGCAGGAGCTGCCCCCTGGTGGTCAGTGTGCTCCCACAGGGGGAGCTCTGCTCAGCCACACGCCAGGCTGCCAGCTGCCAGCACAGCGGTGGTGGCGGGAGCCTCTCCTGCCTCCTCAGCAACGCTAAGGATGTCCAACTGAAGTTTAGGCCTGCTCCCTGCTAGCAAGTGGACATCCCCTGAGGGCTCCCAGGCAGCCAGAGGGATGTCTGACTGCCAGCTTAGGTCTTATCATCTGGGGAGCAGGTCTAAGCCAGCAGGTGGACATCCCCCATGGGGTCCCAGATTGCGAGAGAGCACAGGCTGGGCTTGGCTGAGGAACCCCCTCCCCCAGTGCACAAAATTTGTGCACCAGGCCTCTAGTGTAAATATAATGAAAGGGTAATATGTAAATTGACCCTAACAGTGGAATGACGAGAATATCCACTCAACTAGTCACTACAAGGCACACTGACCACCTCTCGGTCCCTTTCCCTGGCCGACAAGCTTTGATCGCTCAATGGCAAGTGGGGAACCGGGGGTTGGTGGTGGGGGACTCAGGTGGTGCCAGGCCAAGTCCTCCATCCCTCCAGTCTCCCCACACACAGAAGGCAACCCACGACAGGGGTGGGGCTGGTGAGCAGGCAGGAACAGTCAACCTCTCAGTCCCTTTCCCTGGCCATCAGGCTCTGATCACCTGATGGTAAAGGGGAACTGGGGATACATGGCAGTGGGGAGGGGTGGGGCTGGCTGTTGGCAGCAGGGGAAGATGGCCCTGATTGCAGGCCAGCCTAGGGACCATATATGCGCACAAATTTCATGTGCCGGGCATCTAGTTACAGAAATAAAAAGCTATAAAATCAATTTGTATGTTTAAGTCAATCTAATATAATAAGAGTAATATGCAAATTTACCATTACCCGAGACACCTAAGCCATGCCCACCAGCCAAGCCACGCTTCCCAGCCAACCAGAGCAGCTGTATGCAAATTAGCCCAGCCAAGATGGAGGCCGGTAGCCATGGAGCTAGAGCAAACCAGAGGCTTCTGTTGCAACTGCCTGCCTAGGCTGGCTGAGCCTCTGCTCAGAGCCACACCCACCAGCCAATCAGAGTGGCTGTATGCAAATTAACCCAGCCAAGATGGAGGCCAGCAGCTACGGAGCTAGAGCAAACCAGAGGCTTCTGTTGCAACTGCCTGCCTAGGCTGGCTGAGCCTCTGCTCACAGCCACACCCACCAGCCAAGCCATGCCTCCCAGCCAATCAGAGCAGCTGTATGCAAATTAACCCAGCCAAGATGAAGGCCAGCAGCCATGGAACTAGAGCAAACCAGAGGCTTCTGTTGCAACTGCCTGCCTAGGCTGGCTGAGCCTCTGCTCACGGCCACGCCTACCAGCCAATCAGAGTGGCGGTATGCAAATTAACCAAGCCAAGATGGAGGCTGGCAGGGCGGCTCTGCACTGGGAGCCTCCGCAGCTGGCATAGCTGTGCCAGGTGTGTCAGCTCAGGGGAGGGGTCCCCGGGGCATGCAGGAGCAGCCATCCTGGGTCTGCTGCCTGGCTTTGTCCCCTGAGGGCCTCCTCAGGACGTCCAGGAATGCCTGTCCTGTTTCCGCAGCCTGGCTCTGCCCCAGGGGCCTCCGTGTGGTGTCCAGGAACGCCTGTCCTGGGTCTGCTGCCTGGCTGTGCCCCGGGGGCCTCCTTGGGGACGTACGGGAGCACCCATCCAGGGTCCGCGACCTTCATCTGCCCCCCAGGGGCCTCCACAGGGCGTGCGGGAGTGTCTGCTGCACAGTGCGGAGAATCCAAAGCCAGTCCGCTGCCCAGCTCCACCCTGGGTGTGTTTGTTCAGCAGCAGGGCCCCACCGAGGGATACTGCACCAGCATCTGCCCCTGGCTTGCCACCCAGCTCTGCGCCAGGTATGTCCCCCCTCAGCGGTGTGGGCCCACCAGGCGTGTGCAATCGTGGGCCCTACGGTGGGAAACTTCCAGGCCTGCACTCACCAGCCCTCCCACCCCCCAGTGCACGAACCCTGAAAGGGCTGTGAGCAGCCTGAAAATGGCCCTCAGCCCCTCACCCAGGCTGGCCAGGCATGCCAGCAGGTGGACATCCCCCGCCCCGAGGTGTCCCAGACTGCAAGAGGGCACAGGCCGGGCTGAGGGACCCCCACCCCCCGAATGCACAAATTTTTGTGCACCAGGCCCCTAGTTTATTATAAAACCTGAAAGCCAACTACACTAGATTGGCAACCAGGTCTTTGGTGGTCTTCACAAAAGCAATTCCCAAAGGGAGGCAGACCAGGCCACTTTGCTGAGAACAGGCCTGCAGAATTAGAAGCTCACATTCCCAGCCCTAGATGAGCCAGAGTGGGAGTTGCTAGGCTTTGGCGACCTATGGAATGACGTCCTTGGACCACAGGCATCAGGTTATGAGACACTTGTTTAAAATTGCTGATTCAGGGACTCAACCTCAGACATTTGAATCACAATCTCAGAAGGTTAAAAACACAAGGCTAGGCATCTTTACTAAGCTCCCCAGGTAATTCTTACGCATGCTAAAATATGAGGACATGCTCCCGTGGGCCAGTCTACCTCTAACATTCTATAGTTCAAGAGTTTGTCTCTGTCCAAAACTAGGATATTAAAGCAATGGTTACAAAAAAATGCACCCAGAAGTCAGAAATTACCGGATAAGCATACAATAATCAGAAATACTCAGGGCAGAAGTAAGACTTGCTTTTCATTTACATCAATCCATTTCTATTATGTGGTACCATTATTCAAATGAGGGCTGCGGAAAGGCTGTAGCTGTGGGAGAGAATTAAGTTCCTGGGTAGCTAGGAGACCCAACCGTGGAGATGGGCTGTGGGCTAGGTGAACTATGCAAAATAAGAACGAAAAACTTCTGCATGGTGGTAATGAGGTGCTAAAAAGAAGTCATGCAACCTAAAAGCTCCAGGTTACTATTATTAGACACATTCAAAAGATATTCAGTGTTATTCTCTTTCTTTTGATTTGGGAAAAACAACTGTTTCTACTTGTTTATATATAGAAAGAGAGTCGATGCTTTTATCTATATACACAGAGAATCAATGCTGTTTTTTTTCTTAGGGAGCCTACAATTTTAATTAATATTCCCTAATTGGTATTGACCTTAATTGACTAATGGCAGTCGTATGATGGGCCTTTCTGCCAAGCCTCCTGGGTCAGGAGCACAGTGAGCTCATTATGCACAGAAGCCTTTTGTTTGCAGTGGTCTTCGACTGAGCAACACCATTTTAGGTCTCGGAATACTGGAGACAGGACGATCCCTGAGAGGCCATCTAATTCAGCCCCCCACACACTGTTCTCTAAAAATCATTCTAACACTTCCCATCCACCCCCCCCATAAAGTCTAAAATATTTTCTCATTTCTCTTGAGTTCCTCCAGTTATTTCCTCTAGACACATCTGTAGCATTCTTTGTGTTAAGCTACCTTGGGAAAGATAGTCTTAGGGCATCATTACATGATGTATTTGCTTTGCAGATTCTTAAATAAAATAGCAAGTAAGTGGAAAAGAAGTCCAAAAGTCAGATGGGTTATATCTATGACTGTGTATTAACAATCGTGTTTCACAGATAGTTAACATATACACAGATAATGAGTATAAATCAGAGGATGGGCTGAAGAAGGGGCAGAACTAAAGAGGGAAGGAATGGGGTCAGGGTAGAAAACTTCCCACCAGTACAGCACAGGAGGAGAAGAGGGTTTGAAAACACAAGCTTAGGTAAGAACACACAGTACAACCAACACACAAGTTACTTGCATGAAGAAAAGCAGGACAACCAGAGGAAACACAAATGGAAAGAAGAGGAAACATTTTATACTTTCAACTAGTATTCGGTTGTTGTTTTTTAAGACTCAGTATATGGCTCTTTCATAGGTAATACAACCTACTTTAACTTCAAATAAGATCACGTCTAAACCATCTCAAACAAATAAAAATGTTATCTAATTTATGAGGGCTTATAGAAAAGATTATGCAAACTCATTCTTGTGTTTCCCATTCTCGTAGGAAATATCTCCTTATAGTTTACCCAAATCTATCATGCTACAGCTGAAGCCTATTTTGTCCTCCAACGCTCACAGCTCATAGCTAGCTACAGAATGTTTATATGGTTCATACTGAGAGTAAACTGTCCCTTGACCAATGAACCCAATTTGCCATAAAATTTTTAACTATATTTTATTGATTTTTTTTTTTTTTTTTTTTTACAGAGAGGAAGGGAGAGGGATAGAGAGTTAGAAACATCGATGAGAGAGAAACATCGATCAGCTGCCTCCTGCACACCTCCTACTGGGGATGTGCCTGCAACCAAGGTACATGCCCTTGACTGGAATCAAACCTGGGACCTTTCAGTCCATAGGCCGACGCTCTATTCACTGAGCCAAACCAGTCAGGGCTTTGCCATAAATTTTGAATTAATTTTTTTTACAAATTTCCGTGTACACTCTACACAACTAACTTCCCCTTTTTTCAGAGAGGTCGTGTGACTTGTCCAAGTTGACAATTCAAGTTCTAGGCTACAACCAGATCTTGGGGTCAGGTCCTGTCTTTTTTTCTTTTTAGGTCGCTGAATCATTTGAAAAGCTGATGAAACTCGGGGGCCAATCATCTTCCCTGCAAATATAAATATATTTTGACATACAGTTTAAGAGAATGTGAATACCCCCGGATCGGGAGCCTCCAACTTAGAAGAATCAGTGTGTCTGCTAAAGGGGCCATATTCAAGGTGTCACACCGGAACCCCAAAGAGATCCAGCAGGGCTCCTCAGCGACACTTGGGAGTTGAAAACGAGTATAAGAAAATAAAAAGAGGCAAAGGTCAAAGGAAAGAAAAAGAAAATCAACAACTGCTGAGCATCTGCGTCTTAAGTTACTAAATAGAAGAGCTCTTATCTCTCCTAATTTCCACTTCATTGCTTCTTGGTTGGCTCAAAATTGAATTGAGGTTACTAATCAGAGTATCATTGTATCAGACATAGCTAAAAGGAAAGAAAAGCACTTTCCTATAGAAGTGATTATACTTCTTGAGAAAAAATAGTTCTAAATTATCAGAGAACATAATAAACGTGGTGGTGTTATTTGAAAAATGCAACAAGTCTATGTGGGTTGCACTGAAAATTCAAACATTTGCTAAATATTTTTTTAAATTTATCTTTATTGTTTAAAGTATTACAAATGTCCCCCTTTTTCCCCATTGACCCCTTTCACAGCACTGCCGGAGCACTAGTGCTCTGCATCCATACAGTCTTCTGAATTATGTTCAACTAAGCCAACTGCCAGGGCAGGTTCCTTCTCAAACCCTGCCCATTGCCCTGTCCGGGCCAAGCCCCTGTGCCATGGGCTGGACCTTCTTGAACGTGAGTGGTAGACGGAGAAGCCATGAGAATTTGTGGGTGTACTAGTATATAAGAAAGCGTTTATTGTGGAAGCCAGTGGCCATATAGCCATCAGACAAAACAGTCCTTCAGAGCAAAATCCCATACAGGTAGCTGCACACTAGCTGATAAACCAATACATCTTTCCCATAGAGCAGTAGTAGTCTCTGTACTCACAGCTATTATCTGAGCAGCTGCACACTGACTCTGTACTCACAGCCTCACGTAGCAGTGGCACCTGAGCTCTCTGCCTTAGTAGCTTCTCTAGCCTCTCCTCTTCTGCAGTCTCACATAGTAGCTACCTCTTCTTCTTCTGCAGCCTCACATAGTAGCTACCTACCTCTGAGCCTGCCTCTCCCGTCTCCAGTATATGGGCTGGTTAACAACATGTATCATACCACTTACACAAAAGAGGCCAGTTGCCAACAGTGACGTCAATCCTTTGGGTTATAGAAGGGCATAGTGTACATTTATGTCCTTGTACCTGCATAGTCCTTGGACACCCTGATTAAGATTCCCATGCTCAGAGTGGCCTTGGCCGTCTGGCGTACTATCAACAAGGCCTCCACACTCTAATTAGCCTTGGCTATCTGGCAACTTTGGCATGGTTCCCTCACACACACACACACACCATCCTCCCCATTCCCGTCCCCTCCCCCAGGCTTTCATACTAAATAATTTTGAAGAGACAGAAAGATATACCAAAAATTTAGGAGATATTACCTCTAGATGCTAGAGCATCGGAGGTAGTTTTAATTTCCTTCTTCATACTTTCCCATATCTATGAAAATTCTTGTAAAAATGTGTAGTATGCCTAGAATTAGAGTGGCATCTACTAAATATAAGTCTACATTGTCACTGCACAGCAGTGTGTGTCACTTTAGAGCAGTGGTTCCCAACCATTTTTTTGGCCATCCCCCACCTAAGCATCTCTAAAATCCTGATGCCCCCCTCCCCATGACATATAATTCTAATTATTCAAAAAATTAACTCCTATTCATGTGGAGGAAGCCTAAAAGGCCATTAACTTGGTCTAAACAACCTTCCAAAGAACATGGCATCCATGAAAGAGAAAAATAAAAGAACTAACGGACAGCTGAAATACCGAGGAACAACTCACTAAGACATTGTTTAAAAAAATAATATGGGTGGAGAAACAAGATGGCGGCATACGGTAGACACCGTAAATGCAGCCGTAAACAACTATTTCAGAAAAACCTCGAAAAGAACACACGGACACCACTCGCACCCACAGGAAGGCTGGCTGAGTGAAAATCCTACAACTAGAGAAGAGTCTGAGACTCAGAGGAGCAGCGGAAGCAAAGTACAGAGGAACGGAGGTGCGCGCACGGGGCTCGGGGAAGGGCTGGCGCCGGAGGACGCGGTTCTTTTCCAAAACGGAGAGAGCCACAAGCTCCCAGCGGCTCTGAACTCCAGTTCCAGGCGAGTTTCTAAGGACCCAGACACCCAGAGAAGGGGGACTGACTGGCACCAGGAGGAAATTCAAAGCGGACTTCTCTCAGCGTTGCTTGCAGCAATTACCGTGGGACACAGAGACCTGGTGTCTCTCAGCGCAGCGCTGAAAAACGCCATAGCTGTTTGCTCCGCCCTGCAAACTCCCTGAAGCCCCGCCCCTCCCAAGCTGCGTCAGAGCTAGGGCACAGGCTTAATCAACGCCTACTTAAAGATACAGGAGCCAGCCCCACCCAGTGGCCAGAGTGGGACTAACCGAAACAAAACAGATCCACAAGGAACACACTCGGGGCAGATGCAGTGAGCATAAAAGCTCCACTGAAACAACTCTTGCCCCATAAGGGTGTCTCCAGCACAGAAGTTCTCCCACTGTAGACACAGCTGACTCTCATAACCAAGTGGCTTAGAGGTTAATCCCTCGCAGTGATC
>PVJC01033676.1:0-19234 GCA_004026665.1 Murina feae
CGGAGCTGAGCTGAAGGGCTCAGCTTCACTTTCCCTCCTGCCGCAATGGAAAGGGCTGTTTACTCAGGTCCGTGAGTGGCGGCCGCCATGTTGGCTGGGCTAATTTGCATACAGCCGCTCTGATTGGCTGGTGGGCGTGGCTTACCCTGTCTCGGAGAAACGGTTAATTTTAATATTTCGCTTTTATTAGTTTAGATTTATAAACATTGGATTGTACTTACACAGAGCTAACCAAATTATGAGATTTGGGGGCATAGTCCTGCAGACTGCCAAGCCTGGTAAAGACTTCTGACACCAGCTGCAACTTTTAGGGCTTCCCAAATCTGCCCCACTGTTTGATGATTAGCTCACAGGCTCATGGAACTCACTGACAGCTATTATACTGGGTATGCCAAAAGTAGGTTTATAGTTGTGAGTACATGAAACAAAGAGTTTATTCTTACATTATTATTTATTTACTAATTATTGTATTATTTGTCATCTTATTATTGGTGTTCTTATTTCATATCCTTACTTGTAATTTATCTTTTGGGTAATGATGGTTGGTAATTTTCCTACTTTTGCCCAGCCCCTGTGTTCATGATTATGGTTTATTTATAGGGAAATGATACAAGTCAAAAATTAGTTAAAGAAAGAGATGCATAGGGCAGAGCCTGGAATGATTGTAAAAGTGATGCTTCCATTGTACAAAGCACATTTTACCTTCCTGGCGTAGATGTGTGCCTACCAGGAAAGCTCACCTGATGTTCTGATTTTTTTATGGGGGCTCTCTTACATAGGCATAACTGGTTGTTGGTTTGACCACATGGCTGATGTCAGCTTTTAGGTTGTCTCCACCCTAAATCACAGATTAGTCTTTCTCCCATGGCCAGCCCCCACCTTAAGACTATCAGGTGTGCCTGGCTCCTGCCATTAATAAAGACATCTCTATCACGCAGGGTGGTGTGACAGATTATCTTCCAGAAGCCAGAAGGGCAAAGGCCTTCTGTACATTTTTAAATTTTAAAAATTCTGTTTGGACAAGGTCAAATTTTTTTCTACATAAAACTTTAAAAAAACAAACGACTTTATTTTGTGTGTTTATGCTTTTAATTTTTATCATTTAGATCCCTTGCTTTCAGAAATTAAGGTAATTTCCACGTCTCAGTGTCTTACAAAAGAAACTTTCTGTGAAAAGCATCTTTGTGCAGTAATGTTCTCCTTGGGTATAATAGGCAAGACATATTTTAAATAATTTTGATATGCCTCGCCAATTAAGCTTTTAGAAAGTTTCTTCAAATTTGAGTGCTCATCAGCAGTGTAAGAGGTGTATCTACTTTTGTGCTTCCTTGCCAAAACTAGCTACTTAAACAATCTTTTCTGATTCTACCCTGGCCTGTTGGTTAGAGTGTAGTCCTTGTATGCTTAGGCTGCAGGTTTGATCCCCAGTCAGTGCACGTAAAAACATCCACAATGAATGCATAAGTGGAACAACAAATTGATCTCTCTCTCTCTCTCTCTCTCTCTCTCTCTCTCTCTCTCTATCGATCTCCCTCTTTCTCTGTCTCTGTCTCTCTCCCCCTTCCCTCCTCTCTCTCAAAAAAAAATTCTTTTTTAATTAAAACATTTTCTGATTCTGTGGACGAAATATCTGACTGTTTTGGTTTGTATGTATTTGTTATATAGAGGTTGACTCTTATTCTCCTTTACCTACAATCTATACTGTTTCTTTTGTGAATTGACTGTTTATTTGTAAGTAAAATATCCAAATTTCTTTCAAAACTAAAGAAAAATTTTAAATGTACAGTAAGCTGCAAAGTTGTTTACAATGTACATGAGGAGGGATAAGTACCCCTAATCTATAATAATCTGTCATGAATCAGTTTTACAGTAATGGACAGTAGTGAAACTGTCTCTCTCTGGATTCATGTCTAGAACTTATAGTTTAGGATTGCAGTTTTTACCGATGTACTAATTAGTTTTTCTCTTCATTTCTATTTGAAGTGGCCCAAGAAATATAAAATATTTGCACTCTCACTTTAAAATAGGTAAGGGAAGGAAATAGTAAATGGACATGTGCTAAATAACTCATCTTCTAGATGCAGTTGTGTTGATTTTGGGAGAGACATAATTCAACTACAACTTATAGCAATTTGAAGATAATCACTAATAAGATGAAAATAGAATGAACTACTCTAACTTTTTTCTAGATAGACAAGAAAAAACAATTTGAGTAATATAGCAAAAAAAAAAAAAGAATAAAATGGGAAAATATTATTCTAAAAAGTATAAAATAATGTAGCAACTAAGCTATATATGGTTTGTTACTAAAAGAAAAATTGCTTCAGCTTTAAAGGACAGGTATCTCACAAGATTATGGAAATAAAAAATAAAGATGTAAGCAAAAATCCTATATAATAAAAGGGTAATATGCAAATTGGCCCTAATGGTAGAATGATGGGTCGCTGTGATGTACACTGACCACCTGGGGGCAGACGCTCAATGCAGGAGCTGCCCCCCCTCCCCCAGTGGTCATTATGCTCCTATAGGGGGAGCTCCACAAGCTGGGCTGACAGCTGCAAGTGCAGTGATGGTGGTGGGAGCCTCTCATGCCTCTATGGCAGCACTAAGGATGTCCGACTACAGCTTAGGCCTAAGCCATCAGTTGGACATCTCCCAAGGGTTCCCAGACTGAAGGAGGGCACAGGCCAGGCTGAGGGACCCCCTCGAGTGCACGAATTTTCATGCATCAGGCCTCTAGTATACTATAAAAGCCAAATAAAAACTAAACATGTTGGCAATAAAAATGTGAGACAAAGTAGAGTTAAAGGCAGAGAGCATGAATTAGCAGAAGATATATTATATTGATTAAATTTACAAATTAAAGGGAAAATATAACAGTTATATTCTTTGATGTGTCAAATTATGGGCATGTAATATCCAGCCAAAGCTTATTTGACTAACATTCAAGAAAAAATGGACAAAATTGCTTTTGGGAAGATTTTGGAACATAAAGTTTTATGAGAGATCAAGAAGAAAACGATGATATATAGAAATGAGATAATACAAATAACATAATTAAAATATATTTATTTTGAAGTCAAACAGAGAAGATGAAAGGATGATATCTTAGGTTACAAAGACAAATCAGTAAGTTTCTAAAAATAGATAAATGCATTCTCTGAATGTTATTGCAGTGACACTAGAGTTTATTAATATCTAGATAAATAAGCAAATAACACTGTCACTGTCCTTAAAAATGAAATAAAATAAAATGTTACTTTTCTCAAAGAGGAAATAGTTTATTGCATTTCCCATTATTTTTTGGCTTCTAGTTTATGGCCAGTGGTATACTCAAAGGAAAATGCAAACCATTATTTTATGATTAACAAGTGATTGGTTATAATTAATAAGCAATATATTACTGTAAGGTAATTAGAGTAAGGTCAGCAACACTGTTATAAGACTAAAAAGGAAAATTAATATTGACTGAGAATAGAAATTAAGAGAAAACATTAAAAATATAGCAAACTTATTGATGAAGTCTAGCTTCTGTCAAAAGACATCTACAACTGTTAAACACTTGGTAAAGATGATCAAAGAAAAAAGGAAATAAAATATTTGTATACCTGTAAGATACTGCTATGTACATATTTTCATGTTTGTAAATATGAAATAAAAAAATTAATGTTACCTACTGCAGAATTGCTGTGAAGATTAAATAATATAACTCTTTAGAATAAAGCCTGATGCATAATAATCATATATTAAATATTAACTTATTAATAGTCTGACTTTTTAAAAAATATATTTTATTGATTTTTTACAGAGAGGAAGGGAGAGGGATAGAGAGTTAGAAACATTGACTGGCTGCCTCCTGCACACCCCCTACTGAGGATGTGCCCACAACCAAGGTACATGCCCTTGACCAGAATCGAACCTGGGACCCCTGAGTCTGCAGGCCAATGCTCTATCCACTAAGCCAAACCGGTTAGGGCAATAGTCTGACTTCTTACTTTTACTACTAATATTGTTAAAATATTAAATGAACAAAAAGTAAAATAAAATATATTTTCATCACTAAAAATTTGAAATGCACTGTTTTCTGTGAAAAGAAATAAATGACCATTTTAGAATTAGAGCATTTGAGTACTTGACAGTCATGGGGAAAAACATAATCTAAGAAATAACTCATTGAAGTTCTTGACCCCAGACATTTTCATGGGCAGATTTTCTTTTTTTATTTAAAAATGTTCAACGTTTATTTTTATTATGAACTATAACTTTAAAAAGTATATAAAATGTATAGTGAAACAGTTTTAAAGCAAACAGTCATGCAGCTACCACTCTGTTAAGAGTAGACCATGTGACCCTTCTGCTCACAGTTCCCCTGCAGCGGTTCTCAACCCGTGGGTCGCGACCCCTTTGGCCGTTGAACGACCTTTCCACAGGGGTCGCCTAAGACCATCCTGCATATCAGATATTTACATTACGATTCATAACAGTAGCAACATTACAGTTATACAGTAGCAACGAAAATAATTTTATGGTTGGGGGTCACAACATAAAGGGCCAGAAGGTTGAGAACCACTGCCTTAGAGGGTCTCACTGTACTCACCTGTATAGTAATAACTGACTAGCCTTTTCCCCCATTTTATACCATCTATGTGCACCCACTGTACACTATATTGTAGTTTTGTCCATTTTTTGTCTGTTGTGTAAATGGGATTATACATATCAGAAATAAGAAAAGGATGCTCACTATCATTGCTATTCCCAGAGTAAAAAGTGTAAGACTTCTAAGGAGAAAAGTGTAAAACTTCATTCAAAGCCACTAAAGAAGGCCTGAATAAATGGAGAAATGCTTTATGGATATGGATTAAAAGAATCAATATTGTAAATCTATCAAAGGGAAAGCTATCAACATTTCACGATTAAGTAAGATTGAGGAATTTTTCTCCTAGTGTGCTAAGCGTTCTTACCATGAATGGGTGTTGCATTTCTTTTTTTCCCTTTTTTAAAAATGTATTTTGTATTTTCTTTTTCCATCAGCATTTATCCCCGTTATTCCCTCTTCTACTCCCCCACCATAATCACCACACCTGTGTCCATGTTCATAAGTTCTCAAATTTGATCAACACTTTTTCCGTCTATTGAGATGATCTTTCAGTATTCCTCTTTTATTTTTTTAATGCAGAAAATTTATAATATATTGATTAATTTCCCTATGTTACATAAACCTTGTATTTCTGGAATAAACATGGCTTTTCTATATCTGCTGACTTCATTAATATTTTCTTTAGGATTTTTCTATTTCCGTTCATGAGAGATTTACTTGTACTTTTTCTTTCTTTTAATATCTTATTTTCTTTCTTTTAATATCTTGAGTTTTGCTGTGGTAAGGTTACACTGGCCTGGTAACATGAGTTGGGAGTATTTCCTTTTAATTAGTTCTCTGGAAGAATTGTGTATGATTGGATTTTTCTTTTAACTATCTCTTTTAAGGTAATATTCTGGTTAGTGAGTTTGACAGTAAATAAGATAAGTAAAACACATAAGTAGTAAATAATAGTTTAGTGGCTCTGAGCAACTAGAAGAATGTATTAGTCTTTAACTGAGATAAGGATACCATTAAGAAGGGCTCTTTTGTGACGGAATATCAGGATGTTGGTTTTGGGTATGTTTTGATTGAGACGCCCATTAGGCATTCAAGTACATATATAAAGTAGGTCTGAAATAGGAGCGGTCCAGTCTGCAGACAGAAATTTAGGAGTCATTTCATGACCTGAAAGAGAATACCAAAGGAGCCAATGTTGATGTAAAAGAGAAAAGATGGAAGGACCAAACCATGAAATACAAAACTCAATAAATCAGAAATGGGGGTGGCGGTAAAGGGGCAGGGCCCTGGTGGCAGGAGAGGTCCCCGACGGGGCCAGGGGAAAATTTTTTCTTTAAAAGATGAAGGGAAAAAAGAGGAACTCAGAAATATCCACGCAAAGACACTGAGAAGGACCAATTAGAAATGTGAAAGAAAAGTAAGTATAGTAATCTGGAAGCAAAGAGGAGAGAGTTGTCGGAAGTGTTACATGCTTCTATGAAGAAACGTAACTTAGGCCCTAACCGGTTTGGCCAAATGGATAGAGCGTCAGCCTGCGGACTCAAGGGTCCCAGTTTCGTCCTAACTGGTTTGGCTCAGTGGATAGAGCGTCAGCCTGCGGACTGAGGGGTCCCGGGTTCGATTCTGGTCAGGGGCGTGTGCCTTGATTGCGGGTACATCCCCAGTGGGGAGTGTGCAGGAGGCAGCTGATCGATGTTTCTCTCTCATTGATGTTTCTAACTCTCTACCCCTCTCCCTCTCTGTAAAAAATCAATAAAATACATTAAATAAGACCCTGTATATAAAATTAAAAAAAAAAGGATCTCAGGTTTGATTCCGGTCAAGGGCATGTACCCTGGTTGCGGGCACATACCCAGTGGGGAGTGTGCAGGAGGCAGCTGATCGATGTTTCTCTCTCATTGATGTTTCTAACTCTCTATCCTTCTCCCTTCTTCTCTGTAAAAAAATCAATAAAATATATATTTTTTTAAAAAAGAAACACAAGTTAGGATTGAATAATGACCATTACGTTTAGTAACATGGGGGATATTTCACTTTATAATTTATTTGGAAGAATAAAAATTCTTGAAAAACGCCAAGGAAAGTATGGAGTTATGACTGGATCTTGCCACTACCAAATATCAGAATGTACTATATTATCCTATATAATTAGAACAATGTTGAATTGACATAGCAGTGGACAAAGAGACCACAGTTGAAAGCCCGGAAGGTTATTTAAGTGAATATAAACATTTATTATATAATAAATATATAGTTTTCTTTAGAATGAGAAGGATGAATTACTTAATAAATAGGGCTAGCCCAACTGGATATTCATTTGGAAGAAAATAAAATGAATCCTGTAAATATTAAAGACTTAAATGTTAGAAATAAACTAATAACCATTTTGGAAAAAAAATTTTTAATAGACCACATATATAATGTCTGGGTGCAAAATTGTACCAAGACCTCATATCCTAAAAACAAAAAGGGAAATTGACAAGAAAACAACAAACATGCAATAGAAAAATGGGTAATAGTCCTAGCTGGATTGGTTCAGTGGATAGAGCGTCAGCCTGTGAACCGAAGGGTTCCGGGTTCAGTTTTAGTCAAAGGCATGTTCCGTGGTTGCAGGCTCCTCCCTGGCCCGAGCCCTGGTCAGGGGGGCATGCAGGAGGCAACCAATTAATGTGGTTCTCTCACATTGATGTTTCTCTCTGTCCTTCCCTCTCCCACTCTCTGTAAAAATCAGTGGGAAAATATCCTCTGGTAAGGATTAAAAAAGAATAAAAATAGGTAAGAAATATGAACAAAGAGTTTACAGAAGAGCAAATTAATTGGCCAAAAGACTTAAGAAAAGTGTGTAAGTTTCTTAGTAGTCAGAAAAATAAATCTGTAAATATTGATCTTTGGTAGAAAAAAACACTTCAGTTGCTAATTGGGACATAAAGAGGATTCTAATACTTTGTAGGTATGACCCCCCCCCCCCCCGATATTGCTTATATGGTGGTACAGATTCCACTCAGAAAGATACAGGTTGCGATGAAGTTTGCCTTCTTTGTGTGTAGACTGCTAGTACCACTGGGTGGCTTAGACACTGAGTAACGGTCACTAGGTTCTAGACATCGCACATAACTCTTGAGGCGTCATTTTCCTTGTTGTGAGGTGGAGATGACCATCTGTCTGTGCTGACTGCTTTCCCCTGAGGTTGTGAGGATCAGCCACTATGTCTGCCAGGTCTTTGGCAATGATCCATTGTGCTTCAGAGAATATTAGCACAGACCATGAGCTTTTCAAAAGTACCAGTTTGTGTGTATGTGAGAAGAAAATGTACTTCTGAATTTTATGTATGTGAGAAGAAATGTACTCATTGGTAGGCAAGTGGTAATGAAGAAGGCCTTGTGAAGGATTGCACTCAACCCTAGTTGGTTTGGCAGACTGAAGGGTCCTGGGTTCAATTCCAGTTAAGGGCACATGCCTGGGTTGCTGGCTTGATCCCCAGTAGGGGGCGTGCAGGAGGCAGCCAATCAATGATTTTCTCCCTCTCCCTTTCTCTCTGAAATCAGTGAAGATAATGTGTTTGTTTTTTTGTTTTTTTTTTTAAAGAAAAATGATTGCATTCAGCATTGGGGCTGAGTTTCGTAGGCCTGGGACTGTGCTGTCTAATAGGACACTCTGCAGTAATGCATACCCTCTGCGATGCGTGCTTTCTAGATGGTAGCTCTAGTCCGGCAGCTGTTGAGCACTTGGCATGTATTAGTGCAACTGAGGAACTAAACTCTTAATTTTGTTTAATTTTAATTAATTTAACTTTGTATATAAATAGTCATATGTGGATAGTGCTATATTAGATAGGACAGGTACATAGATCAGGTTCCACATACATATTAAATTATAGTTTGACGTGGGTTATAGCCAAAATGGGTATTAAAATGTCATTTGGTAAAGAAGGGAAACTGTTAACAGAAGGTATTCATTGTGGAAAGAATTTATCCAGAGAGTGTTGTAGAAGCTGAGTGTTGGGGCTTCTCAGCCAGCAGTGCAGACGCGCTGGCCTCAGTGCTTCCCCTGTTCAGCTTTTGCTTTGAGGTGCCCATTGCAGCGTTCTCTTTGCAGGACACCTCTTCATGGCTCTGAAGGCCGGAGCCCTGGCTCCGTCCCTTTTCTGTTGTGATTCTTATCCGTGGCCTTCAGTTTATTCTCTGTAAAATGGATTAAATATCTCTCTTCATTCTGGGAACTTCTAGGAAGATAGCTTGTGTGGTGACATGGGGATCAAGATGAGAAAAGATTCTGTGGCCAGCTGTGTTAGCCTGTACCATGGGAATCTCTCTTACACCAGCCAGACAATAAGTGGACTTTTGAGGGCTGAGAATCTTGGATTTTTGTCTTTTAAATATATTTTATTGATTTTTTTACAGAGAGAAAGGGAGAGGGATAGAGTGTTAGAAACATCGATGAGAGAGAAACATTGATCAGCTGCCTCCTGCACACTCCCTACTGGGGATGTGCCTGCAACCAAGGTACATGCCCTTGACCAGAATCGAACCCTTGAGTCCGCAGGCTGACGCTCTATCCACTGAGCCAAACCGGTTAGAGCAAATCTTGTGGGGGGTTCTTGCCTTCACCTTCACTTACTAGCTCTGAGATATTTTCCATTGGAGAATGATCCAATTTCAGCTTTGTGTATTTCCATTTATTATTAAGAAGTCAAACTATTAGGAAATAGACATTTAAAAGTACCTAGGATTTAGATACTAAAAAGAGCACGAATTTGCAAGCTCATGTAATCAGTGACGGCTTACTGCTTAGGGTAAGTTGTTCCTGTCATGCTTTGTGTAGATAGTTGGGAATTGCCATTATTTAAGAAGAAAAAGAAGAGCTTGTCATATTTTAATGTTGTCAACATTTGCTGATTTTCACTTCTGTTAGAATATCCACCGGCATGAATGTTTTAGTAATTAAACAATTGTCTACATAGAGAACTGGAAAGCAATGAAAAATACTAAAACTACAGTTGTGTATTTATACCTGGGAAAATACATCCAAAGTAGAAAGCCTGATTCTTATCTTCACAGATTTTTAAATTTGCGATTACTCAAAAGAATGGGGGATAACAAAGTTTGTTAATATCAACTAGATCCTGTGAATTTCCCCCAGGAAGTACTAAGCATAAAGTATAAATTGATTTAATAATTTATAAGAGAAGAATAGGTTGGTGAACCAAAGTAAAACAACTAAAAAAATTTTTTTTAACATCATGATTTTTATTTTGTTTTTTCTTTTGTCCTTTTAATGGATTTGGTTGGGAAAGAATTTGGGAGTGTGGAATAAACAGAACAGAACAAATAAAAAGACATATAACATGTAATAAAAATAACATTTTAGGGACTTAAAGTGTGTGAAATAAACAGTTTGGGGAAATCTTAGGTTTCTGGGCATTTTACATGTCTGGGAACAAAGCTGTATTTTGCTCTTTTCACTGACAAAATCAAAATATTCTTTTCAGTTCATTTATCTAAACTAATAGACAACTTGTATCATTTAATTTTACAAAGATCCAAGGCATTTGATTACTGATATACTAGAGGCTGAGTGCATGAAATTCAAGCATTTGGTGGAGGAGTCCCACAGCCTGGCCTGTGACCTCTTGCAGTCCAGGAGCCCTCAGGGGATGTCTGACTGACGTCTTAGGCCCACTCCCAGCAGTCGGACATCCTTAGCTCTGTGGCGGAGGCGGAAGAGGTTCCTGCCACTGCTGCTGCGCTTGCCAGCCGTGAGCCCCACTTCTGGCTGAGCTGTGCTTCCCCTGTGGGAATGCACTTACCACCAGGGGGCAGCTCCTGCATTGACCATCTGCCTCCTGGTGGTCAGTGCATGTTATAGTGACTGGTCATTCTGCTGTTGGGTTGATTTGCATATTAACCTTTTATTATATAGGATACTTTCCTAAAGATTTACGTTTTGTTTCTTAAATAGAGTCCTGTGAAGATAAATCAGATTAGCCTGGATGAAAGTGGAGAACACCTGGGCGTGTGTTCCGAGGATGGCAAGGTACGTGCTGATGTGGTCACCTGGATAGCATGCTCTGGCACTGGGGTCTTCAAGTGCTTGGAAAAGCACTTCCCTTACTGTATATGTGCATTAAAGAGAAAACTTGCTTGTTCTTTTTGGGCATGGACTTGCTTCCAGTTGCTCATAATTAAAGTAAAATATGTTTTTCACAAATGTGCCTTAGGAAAAGTAATTACAAGAATGTCAATAATGTAACTAGTATTAGGCTGATTCACAGCTGTGGCAGGGGGACGTGTCACCTTAATCATTACTGCTGTGCCACTTAGACTTCAGTGACTAGTCTGCAGTTCCTGCAAGACAGTAGTTTAATGCCTTTCTGCCATAAATCCACAAAATTGGATTTTGTGGTCATGATTTCTGTGGGCCGGTGGTTTTCATTTCACACAAGTTATGAATGTTTCTCTTGAATTATAGAATCTTTTGATAAGCAATCATAGCTTATCAGAAGAATAAAGTGTCTTACAGTGGCCACATTAAGTAAATATAAAATCAATATATGTACAGTTTCCTAAAAACCTGGCACCCACTTCCTCAATCGAGGACATACATCATTTGTGCCGCGTATAACTAACAATTATTAGTGCTTCTTGCTGATGTTGAGCTGTGACATTTAGTGGTTGTGGTGATTGATTTTCCACTTATAAGAATGTCTTTTTTTGTTTTCCAGTCGATGGAAGTCTTTTCTAATGTTGGTTTGCAATGATAAAATTCTAATGCACAATGTATTTAAGATACTTTTCTAAAATAACAGTTTAAGAAGAAAGTGCATTAAGAATCATTAGAGAACCTTACCTATTCCTGACGGAAGACAGCAGAATTTCTAATCTAATTTTTATTTTTACATGATCTAAATGCAATGTGCCATTAGGACGAGTAAATTAAAAACAGCGTACTCAGTATAAAAGATTTATACCCATTTGATCTGTTACCAAAAGAAAAATGAAGTCTTCTTGACATACAAGAATGCATTTTATGTACCTAAGCCTAATGTTTCTTAGAGTCTTTTGAAATAGTAATTGGAACACAGGTGCTTTTCAAAAAGCACTGTCAAATTTTACAGTACCTTCTGAAATTCTAAGATAAATCAGACTATCAAGGAGAGATTGAAGGAGGAGTTGTTATGTGCAGAAATTGAAAAGAATTATCCAAACTATTGAGACATATTTGTATTTATATATTTGTAAGCATATATAATTTTGTTTTCTGAATGATGAGGAATTTCTTATGGGCTGTTACCAATTTAATTGAACTAATTTATTGAAAGAGAATATTCAGTTTTTGAATTGAGAAAAATTTTTATTAAGGTAATTAATCTAGGAATTTTTAGAGCTTTAAATTTTGAGCAATTATTATTTGATGTAGCACATTTCTGGTGAATAATGAGATAACCTGCAGATACCTCCTGGGGGTACACTTCTTGACAAACACCTCTGTTTTTCTATTGTAGTAAAATTTAAAACTGCTGTATTTTGGTGTAGACCTATGATACATTTTAAAAAATGCTTTTCTCATATTTTATTAGCATTGGTATAATTGAAAATAAGTATTTCATGCATATGTTTTTATGTAAGCTAGCCTTTACCGTGAGGTAGTCATTATTGTGAAAATTGAATAGCAGTATAGAGTGATCTGGTAAAATGATTAGTGATGATACAACAAAGCTATTACATAAACTCCAGATATCTAGGTGAGTGCATCTCTAAAGGGCTCTTGTGATTTTTTCTATCTTTAATGTATTAGGAATCTATCTATCTATCTATATAAAAGCCTAATATGCAAATTGTCCCCATGGGAGTTCAACCAGACTGATCAGTCACTATGGCATGCACTGACCACCAGGGAGTGGTTCGGAACGAAGAAAGGCCCCAACCAGCAGCTGGGAGGCCCTGATTGGCGCTGATTGCAGGTCAGGCCTAGGGACCCTACCTGTGCATGAATTTCGTGCACTGGGCCTCTAGTAGTAGATAATTACTTACGTTCTGTTTCAAAGATAATCTTTGATATTTGTGTTCAGTTTTATAGCCATAATTCTAACCATTGTTTAAAATGTTCTCTTTTTATTCAGTTGGTGCTCATTTCTGTCTTTATCCCATGGCTTCTCTGTGATTGAGTTCTAAATTTTGAGATGTGCTTGCATACATATGTGTGTGTGTGTAGTTTCAGTTCACTGGTGTACATTTTTTTTTTAATTTATCTTTATTGTTCAGATTATTACAGTTGTTCCTCTTTTTTCCCCCATAGCTCCCCACCTCCCAATTCCCACCCCAACCTCTGACCTTGCCCCCCCATTGTCCTCATCCATAGGTGTACAATTATTGTCCAGTCTCTTCACGCATCCCCAACACCCTTATGGTGTACATTTTTAGGTAACTTTCTGATAAGTGCATATAAGATTTATTATCTGATCTGTTACATATATTTCCTTCATACATAAACTAGAATTAATTTCATATACAGTTCTGGGTTGAAATATTTTTTCTCAAAATTTTGGGGATGTTGCTTCCTTTTGTCTGACCTTTTTTGTAGACTTTTCAGAGGCCAGTCTAGCTTTGTTCTTTCACAAAACCTTTTTAATTTTTCTCTTGTCCTGCCTTGGAGCTCAGACTAATAACACTAGCAACAACAATGACAATCAACAGCCCTTGTAATGCAGTTTGCTAACTTATGTCTTGTTTGGGTCTGTTTTCATTAATTTTGTCTGGAACACATTAAGTTCTTTAGATCCACATTCTGAAGTATTGTTTTCATTTCAGGAAAGTTTACTTCCGTTCTGATTTTGATTATTGCTCCAGTTCCATTAGTTTTCATTTCTTCAAAGAAACTCAATAATACATGCTTAGGCTGGAGGCAGTGTGGTACAGAGGCTCAGAGCAGAGCTCAGTATTCCACCAGCCTGTGTGGCAGCCCAACCCCCTCCCCCCCCCACTCTCCCCACCTGGTCCCTGTGCTGTGCCGGGCATGTTGTTTGCCCTCCTGGTGCCTCGCTCTCTCAGCTGGGCAGTGGCACAGTGGGAGTCCTGCATGGGAATGTCTCCAGGTGTCAGGTGTATGGTGAGCTCTCCACTCACTGATTAACCATTTGTATTGCTAACCATTCACTTCTTAACCCATTGCAGTCTAATCTCTCCTCCCCCCAACCCCCCCACCCCCACCCCGCCACATTATTGCACCTAAACTTTTCAAGGTGAGAGCGTGAATGGATAAGCACTATTCACTCTTCCTCTCTTTCCTAAGATGTAGATTGTAAGAAAATCGGTCTTATTGTGTGGTACCCCCTCCACTCCCCACCACATATGTGCTTTGCTTTCTCATTGTTTTTATCCTCTCATTTCTTTGTCACGGAGAGTTCTACTTGTTTATTCCCTTTGCTGATTTGCTTTTCTTCCAGCATCAAGTTTACTTTGTAGAGTAGAATTTTATTTCATTTTGCATTTTTAATATTCTGGAAATCTTTGTCTCTCCCAGCTCTGTGTTCATATTAGCCTAATACATAGTTTGTTTTTTAATGTACAACTTCTTATATGTCTTAAAGTGTCAGACAGTATGGTCTAATGGTTAAGAGTGGGATTACCTGCCACTGTGTTTTAGCTGTGTGATGTCAACTAAGTTATTTATACCTCTCTGTGCCTCGATCTATTTCCATCTCTATAAAATGGAGATGATAATAGCGCCTACCTCATTAGTTGTTAGGAGGAATAAATGAGTTAATATATGTAAATTGTTTGGAAGAATACCTGGAATAGGAAAAAACGTGTTAATTATTAGCTGTTACCATCCTTGTCATCATCATCACCATCAATAACATCATTCTGTGTTTCTGCTCCAGATTCATGGGGGTCTTTTCTTATTATTATTATTAAAGTCCCTAAAGAATTTTCTAGTTTTTCTTTCTTTTCTGGTTACAATGAAAACATTTTTTAAAGCATAGTTTTCTCCCTCAAAATTGTTGGCATTTTGTCCAGCAGCATTCTTTTTATAGCCCTGGTGTGTGTTTTTGTTGTTACTTACCCATTTCACAATAAGAAGAGCTCTTTCTAACCCTGGGTTAACAGAGAGCTTCATGTCTGACGCGTCTGGGCCCTGTGTGTTGTCATTTTGGGTGCTGTAGGATCACTTCTGAGCCCCATGCGGGGGGCCTGTTAATGAGCTTCATTGCCTCTGACCAGAGGTAATCAGGGAAGGCAGCTGCCCCAGAGCGAAGTGGGAGCCTGTGTTATCATCCCTCCCTGCTCTCCGACACTCTTCCTGGGTAGATAAGAGGAAAAGCAGCTATCTCCCTCGATGTCATGCCAGTTCTAATTTTTGACCATTGGTATTTGGAAGCCAGGGTTAGAGAGAGGCTGTCATAAGCGATGTACCGATTGGGAGGGTTGTCTGACATGGGCCACCTCACTCACAGTCACTCTGTGTCAGGTGGTCTGTCACCCAGTTCTCTGGTTGGCAAATGCATTGAAATCCTTGCTACAGCGGAGAAGGATACATAACCTTCCTTCCTGTTTCCTGAAGGCAGCTTTTCTTGATGTCAGGCAGTAAAACACACATCTCGTACCTTCTGTGGTTCTTCTGTGTCTCTGTGGTTTTGTAGTTAAAGAGAAATCCTCTGGGCCTTTGCGGTAGACTAGCTACAGGCCCATTTTTCTGAATTTGCTATTTTTCTTCATTAGGCATTTTGGTGACAAATTGGAAGAGGTTGTTGGGGCTGCTGTAGGGGATATAGTTTTCAAAAGGATCCTCTCTATTTTAACCTTGTATTATTCTTAGGTGAGGGCTTCCTAAAAGCTCTCAAGGCTGTCATTCAATGGAATCTTTTCACAGATAAGTACGATATTCACTGACAAAATGGCAAAGTAAATACAGGGGGCAAGAGGAAATGAATGAGATTTATTTTGAATTTTAGTAGTATAACTTGTGACCAGTTAGTTTGGGCTGTCACATAAGTTGAAATGAACCAAACATCAAAGGCTTTACCGATCACCCTGCTTGTACTGATAAAGTTTCTGACATTTGTCTTATGAAGTTATATTGTTTTTTTATTCTGGGGAAGATGAGGACAACTGAGGAAAATGTTATTCAGTGAAATGTAGTAATAAAGACTGGCCTAGGAGTCTAATCTTCTTTGCTGTCTTCAGTGAGCACTCGTGGAGCCCCTGCTCTGGCTATGACAGTGGAATTTTTGCTTCTGACTAGTTCTCAAGCGTAGTGATTAGTGCCAGCCTGCTTGCTAAGAAATTCTGTGATTTGTTCTCTTTTCCATTTATTCCTCCTCATCACTCTATTATATTTTCAATATGGATTCGTAATTTTTAAAAACATTTTTATTAATTTTTAGAGAGAGAGAGAGAAGCATTGATGGGAGAGTAAACCATCTATCAGCTGCCTCCTGCATGCCTCGGTCCCCCCCCCCTCCCCGCCCTCTGACTCACACATACACACACACACAAGGGATCTGTCTGCAGCCCAGGCATGAGCTCCAACTGGGAACTGAGCCAGCAACCTTTCAGTGCGTGGGAGTACACTCATCCAACTGAACCAACACTGGCCAGGGCTGGATTCATAATTTTTAAAGGGACATTTATCCCTGGGGATTTGTAATTTAATTTTCACTATTAGATTCATAATCCTAGTATTTACCTTCTCATGTATTGATACCTCAGTCTATTTCACCAGGCTTATACATCATTTATTTACACTGTAAATACTTTTCCCTACAATGAACGTCACTTAACTTTTGTTCTTAAAATCACCTTTACCTTGCCATAGGCAGAAGGAAGTTTATCTTTTTGAATTAATAATCTGCTTCATTTTTCAACCTCTGTCATAGAGTTGCATAATTCAAGTCAAATATTCACTTTCACTTTAGTTTGGCAAATATTTGGGACTCTTGAATGTATTTTTTTCCTATTCTACTTTCCTTATACTTTATATGGAAAGTTACCTATACCTTTCCATATAAAGTGCGTATGGTTGCAAATTTTATATATGGTTGCAAATTTTAGGCTATCTCACGTAATGGCATCATGTAGAAAAATAGGGCTCGGGACACTTTTCTTGCTTTCGATCACTTTCGGCAAGTAATTTATTTATTTTTTTGCACAGTCGTCTGTTGAACAGGTGTGACCATGTTTGTTCTCGTACCTGGCAGTGTTGCTCTCAGGACCCAGTGAGGCAGAGCAGGACTTTCAGTGCTAGCTGTATCCTGTCAGTCGTGGACCTTGAACAATCTGGTTTCACCCCAGCAGAAGGCTTCATTTGTGTAGGGGGCAGCCTAGCCATTGGTAACTGAGCAGGCTAGGCAGGGGTCAGAACCACCGAGGGGAAGGATGCGGAACCACTGAGAGGCATGTGAGCAGTAGTAACGGAAGATGTGACACAGGACCATGCCCTCACATTGTTGTACAGAAGGGAAATAGCTAAGTTAGAAGAATGTGAGCTTCCGTGTTCAGCGTGAGTTTATACTGAAGTCACTTCAGGGCGTTGACCACTTATTCATTTACTCGATTAAGGTTCAGATGATATTGGTAACACCCCTACTTTTACCCAAATTTCTTGGATTCTGTATATCAATTAGGTTAAACTTCCCTTCTTTGTTACACTGTACCATGTGCTGTTCTTGGAACCCTTACTTGGCATACTTGCATATAGGGTATAAAATAGGAGTCACTAAATGAATGGCGTGTCCTATAGAGTTTAGATTTTAGTGAATAAACTTGTCTCCGAAAATTATAGCGTGTGTAAGTTTCTCTCTTTGAACTTGCAACAGTGAACCATGCACAACATACCAGGATTAAAACAAAAAGAAATAAAAAGTTGGGGAAGTTTTATTTGATTTATGAAATTAAATTTGTAATTAAAAAACTTTTCACAAAGAAGCCAATAAGATCTAGCTGCCTGGCTAGTGAATTCTTACAGAATTTAAAGAAGAAAAACATCACTTTCATAGAGATTAGAAAAATGGTAAACACATCCCAAGTGTTGGGAAAGTTCTGTGCCCCTGATAGCTCCAAGTGATTGAGGGCCCCTGGAATTCTTACACTCTGCCAGTGAGAGTGGAAATTTATCCACACTGCTTTGTGAAACCGTTTGGCTGCCTGTGAAACGGGAATAGATGCATAACCTCTGACTCAACAATTTCATTCCTGGTTATATGAATGTCTATAAAAGTGCACCAGAAGATTTGTAAACAGTGTTTATTGCGGCATGATAGTAATGGCCCCAGTCTGGAAACAACCCCAGTGATCGATACATAAATTTCATACATTAAAATACTACACAGCAGTGAAAGAAGTCAGCTACCGCTGTGTACAACGATATCAGTAAATCAAGAAAATGTTAAGCGAAAGAAGCCAATAAAATTACTTATGGTTTCATTTACGTAAAATTCAGACACCACCACATCCTCACTGGCGATCCTCTTCAGAGTAGCAGTTAGGGTGTGACCGGGAGGGATGGGAAGGAGCATCTCGGGTTTTTCTTCTTGGTCTGGGAGGTGGTTACAGGTGTGTGTTTACCTCCTAAAAGCGTATGAAACTGTAAATTTATAACTTGTACCCTTTATCATATGTCTATTCGTGTGTTTTTTTTAAAGTAAACAACTCAGAAAATAGGTTAATTATGAATAAAGTGGCCTGGAACGACTTTAAGTAGGAAACTGAAACCACGCATTAATACAGGTATATTCAGCATAAGATTGTAAGTGAAGTGCAGTTCACCTGGTTTCTCCCCACATTGCTCTGCATGGTTGATCTATATGTGACTCAAAAAAAGAAGCTCCTTTTTCCTTTAAGGGAAGGAAAAGAATTCCTGTAGGGATAGCCTATGGGAAGCTTGTAAAAGAATACTAATGACCTATTCATATATGTTTTATTTTTTAAAACTGGCATCACTTAATAAAAAAAAAGTCTAGTGAGGAAAGGGAACTCTGTCCGTGAGATGCTTCTAAGAGCTTAATTGTGATGGTGTTCTCTCACCCTATTAGAATTGTTTTCATTGGATGCGTAATGGAGACCAGAAGGACCTTCGATTATTAAACCTTTTACTTTGTTGCTGTCATGGTGAAATGACAGGATCTGTTTCCTTTCCAGGTACAGGTGTTTGGATTGTATTCTGGAGAAGAATTTCATGAGACCTTTGACTGTCCCATTAAAGTAAGTATTCAGTAAGTTTTATTTTTTCTAAGGTTTTCTCAATGAAGACCATAGGATTACAATACTTTGAGTGCTACCAATATTTTATAATTTTGTTAGTAAGCATCTATTAAACACAATGTACTGTAGAAGCTATTCAGTCCTTTAAAGGAGTTCAAGATGTGTATTATATAATTGTGATCTCAGGAATATTCTTGTAGTGGGTGAGATCTCATGCGCAGACACACACAGACACACATCACATTCACATAAATGCGCGCGCACATCTGTAATCAAAGGCTCAGTTGGTAAAAATTATATGCAAAAGTCCAAAGCTGAGAAAAGTTACTTTTAGCTGTTCTTGTTAGTGACGGTTTTAGATGGAATGATGTTTGGGCTTTAGTGAACAATAGAGCAGATGGAGAAGTTGGCTTTCCATGTGGAAGAACAAAATAATAGA
>PVJC01033677.1:0-19241 GCA_004026665.1 Murina feae
TACTAAGGAAGCCTCCGCTGCTTCACCTCGCAGCGTCTATAATGAAACAATTGTTGCTGTTACTGGTTAGGCCGGAGCTGCTCTTTCCTTCAGCTCCGGAGGATTCTATGATTGTTACAATGTTTCAAAAAGCTGTGTTTCGCTAGAGGCAGTTTAATCGGAGCTGAGCTGAAGGGTGCAGCTTCACTTTCCCTCCTGCTGCAATGGAAAGGGCTGTTTACTCAGGTCCGGGAGTGGCGGCCGCCATGTTGGCTGGGCTAATTTGCATACAGCCGCTCTGATTGGCTGGTGGGCGTGGCTTACCCTGTCTCGGAGAAACGGTTAATTTTAATATTTCGCTTTTATTAGTTTAGATAATCTAATAAAAGAGTAATACGCAAATTAACCGTCACTCCAAGACACCTAAGCCAAGCCCACCAGCCAAGCCACATCTCCAGCCAATCAGAACAGCTGTATGCAAATTAACCAGCCAAGATGGCGCCTGGCAGCCACAGCTGGAACAAGCAGGAGGCTTGCCCCAGCAATGCAGGAAGCTAAGGTTCCTGTCTGCCTAGGCTGGCTCAAGGCAACAAAGTTTCAATTATAGAAGATAAATAAACCTCAGAGACCTGCTTCCAGCCTTGGGCTCAAGGAAGCGCTGAGAGCCTGGGTTATCAGGAGCAACCTGACCTGGGCTCCAGTTAACTCAACAAAATTTCGACTTTAGAAGTTAAATAAATTCCAGCCAGCCTCACTGCAAAATCCATCAGCCCCTTACCCAGGCTGGCCAGGCACCCCAGTAGGGACACCCTCCTGGAAGAGGCTGTGGCCAGCCTGAAAACGGCCATCAGTCCCTCACTCAGGCTGGCCAGGCATGCCAGTAGGTCGACATCCCCTGAGGGGTCTCAGACTGTGAGAGGGCACAGGCCGGACTGAGGGACCACCCCTCCCCACGTGCACAAATTTTTGTGCACTGGGCCTCAAGTATATATACATTGCTGTTTAAAGTATTACATATGTCTCCTTTTTCCCCAATTGGTTCCACCCCACTATTTCTTCCCTCGAGGGCAAGCCCCCACACTACCTGTGTCTGTGTACATTGGTTATGCTAATATGCATGCATACCAGTCTTTTGGTTGATCTCTAACTCCGCCTCCCTTGCACCTTGTCTCTAGATCTACTTTTGTTCATCAGTTTATGTTGATCATTATATCCCATATATGAGGGAGATCATGTGATATTTATTTTTTTCTGACTGGCTTATTTTGCTTAGCATAATGCTCTCCAGTTCCATCTGGCTGTTGCAAATGTTAAAAATTCCTTCTTTTTTATAGCGGCATCGTATTCCATTGTAGAGATGTACCACATTTTTTAATCTGCTGACGGGCACTTAGGCTGTTTCCAAATCCTGGCTATTGTAAATTGTGCTGCTATGAACATAGGGGTGCATATTTCCTTTCTGATTGGTGTTTCTGATTTCCTAGGATATATTCCTGTAAGTGGGATTACTGAGTCAAATTGGAGGGACATTTTTAACTTATTAAGGAAACTCCAAACTGTTTTCCACAGTGGTAGAACCAGTCTGCATTCCCACCAGCAATGCAGGAGGGTTCCTTTTTCTCCACATCCTCACCAGCACTTGTCGTTTGTTGATTTGTTGATGATAGCTATTCTGACAGCTGTGAGAGGGTATGTCATTGTTGTTTTGATTTGCATCTCTTGGATGATTAGTGACTTTGAACATGTTTTCATATGGCTCTTGGCCTTCTGTAGGTCCTCTTTCAAAGTGTCTATTTACGTCCTTTGTCCATTATTAGATTGGATTGGATTGGATACTGATTGGATTATCCTCCTTTGGTTAAGTTTGTATGAGTTTCCTGTAAATTTTGGAGATTAAACCCTTAATGGAGATAACAATGGCAAATATTTTCTCCCAGGCAGTGGGCTTTCTTGTTGTTTTGTTGATTGCTACTTTTGCTGTGCAGAAGCTTTTAATTTGATATAGTCCCATTTGTTTATTTTCTTAGTTTCCATAGGCCTATGAACTGTATCGGTAAAGATACTGCTATGGCATATGTCTGCTATTTCGCTGTCTGTGTATTCTTCTAAGATTTTTATGATTTACCATCTTACATTTAAATCCTTCATCCATTTTGAGTTTATTTTTGAGTACGATGTAAGTTGGTTGTCTAGTTTCATTTTGTTTGCATGTATCTGCCCAATTTTCCCAACAGCAAAGATTAAAGAGACTGTCTTGACTCCATTGTATGCTCTTGCCTCCTTTGTCAAATATTAATTGGGCATAATGGCTTGGGTCGATTTCTGGGTTCTCTGTTCTGTTCCATTGGTCTGTATGTCTGTTCTTGTGCCAGAACCAGGCAGTTTTGAGAACAGTGTCTTTGTAATGTAATTTGATATCTGGTATTATGATCCCTCCAACTTTGTGCTTTCTCAGGATTGCTGCAGCTATTTGGGGTCTTTTCAAAATTGCATATGAATTTTTGGAGAGTTTGTGAAATATGCCATTTGTATCTTATGGGGATTGCATTGAATCTATAGATTGCTTTGGGTAGTATGGACATTTTACTGATATTGATTCTAATAATACATGAACATAGTATATTCTTCCGTTTGTATATGTCTTCTTCTAACTTTTTTTTTTAAATGTCTTATAGTTTTTCGAGTACAGATCTTTTACCTTCTTACTTACTTTGATTCCTAGGTATCTCAATTTTTTTTGGTGTAGTGGTAAATGGGATTTTTTTTTAGTTTTTATTTCTGTGAATTCATTATTGCTGTATAAAAAAACCATAGATTTTGGGTGTTAATTTTGTATCCTGCTATATTGATGAATTCATTTATTAAGTCTAGTAGTCTTTTGGTGGAGTCTTTTTATGTACAGTATTATGTCATCTGCAAATAACAGCAACTTTACTTCTTCTTTTCCAAATTGGATGACTTTTATTTCTTCTTCTTGTCTGATCTCTTTGGCTAGCAATTTCAGTACTGTATTTAACAGGAGTAGTGAAAGTGAGCATCTTGTTTTGTTCCTGTTCTTAGGGGAAATGTATTTAGTTTTTGCACATTGAGGATGATGTTGGCTGTAGATTTGTCATATTAGGCTTAATTATTAAGTTGAGGTATGATCCCTCTATTCCCATTTTGCTGATGGTTATTGTCAAGAAAGAGTGTTGGATTTTGCCAAATGCTTTTGTGCATCAATTGATACGATTATGTGATTTTTGTCTCTCAGTTTGTTTATGTGATTAATCACATTTATTAGTTTGTAGATATTGTACCATCCTTGCATTCCTGTAATAAAAAACACTTGGTCATGGTGTATGATCTTTCTAATATAATGCTGGATCTGATTTGCTAGAATTTTGTCGAGGACCTCATAATCTATGTATATCAAAAATATTGGCCTGTAGTTCTCTTTTTTTGTGGTGTCTTTATCTGGTTTTGGAATTAGGGTAATGCTAGCTTCTTAGAAAACGCTTGGAAGTATGCCTTCCTCTTGAATTTTTTGGAATAATCTGAGGAGGATATGTGATAGTTCTTTGAATGCTTCATAGAACTCGCCTGTAAAACCATCCAGATCAGGGCTTTTGTTTGCTGGAAGATTTTTGATTGATGCTTCAATTTCATCAGTAGTTATCAGCCTAGTCAGGTTTTTTGATTCTTCCTGTTTGAGCTTTTGGAGCTTCTATTTTTCTAAGAATATGTCCATTTCAACTAAGTTGTTCATTTTGTTGGAATAGAGTGTTTGTAGTATTTTTTCATGAAGTTTTGTATTTCTGTGGGTTGGTTGTTACTTCACCTCTTTCATTTTTTATTTTGTTTATTTGGGTCCTCTCTCTTTGCTTCTTAGTGAGCCTGTCTAGAGGTTCATCAATTTTGTTTATCCTTTCAAAGAACAAGCTCTTGGTTTTATTGATATTTATATTGTTTTTTGGTCTCTATGTCATTTATTTCCACTGGGATCTTTATTATTTCCTTCCTTCTGCTTACTCTGGGCTTTTCTTGTTGCATTGTTTCTAATTCTTTGAGTTATAGGGTACATAATTTAGTACCATTTTTTTTGTTTTGTTTTGTTTTTTTGAGGTAGGCCTATAGAGCTATGAACTTCTCTCTGAAGACTGCTTTCTTTGTGTCCCATAGATTTTTGATTGTTGTGTTTTCATTGTCATTTGTCACTAGGATTCTTTTTATTTCTTCTTTGATCTACTTGGTAACCCAATCATTGTTTAATAGCATGCTATTTAGCTTCTAAGTGTTTGATTTATTTTCACTGTTTTAATTGAGGTTGATTTCTAGTTTTATGCTATTGTGATCTGAGAAGATGATTGATATGATTTCTACTTTATTGAATCTAAAGAGATTTTGCCTGTGTCCCAATATGTGGTCTACCTTTGAAAATGTCCCTTTTGCATTTAAGAAGAATGTATATTTTGTAGCTTTGGTGTGAAATGTTCTGAAGATGTTAATTAAGTCTATGTGATATAATGAGTCATTTAGGATTGATGTTTCTTTGCTGAATTTTTGTTTAGAGGATTTATCCAGTGGTGTCAGTGGAGTATTACAGTACCCTACTATGACTGTATTTCTGTCAATCTCTCCCTTGATATCTTCCAGAAGTTTTCTTTATGTATTTGGGTGCTCTTGTATAAGGTGAATTTGTGTTACCAGAGCTATATCTTGTTCAATCGCTCCCTTGATTGTTATGAATGTTATTCCTTATCTCTCACTATGGCATTCACCATAAGGTCTAATTTGTCAGATTTAAGTATTGCTACCCCAGCTTTTTTTTTTTTTCATTTCCATTCATCTGAAAAATATTTTCCCATCCCTTCACTATCAGTCTGTATGAGTTCTTTGTTCTGTGGTAGGCCTCTTATAGTCAGCAGATATATGGATCATGTTTTCTTATTCATTCAGCTACCCTATGTCTTTTGATTGCAGCATTTAATCCATTTACATTTAAGTTTATTATTGACTAAGGGCCTGGTGCACAAAAATTTGCACCCGTCCTGTGCCCTCTCACAGTCTAGGACCCCTTGGGGGATGTCCACCTGCTGGCGTGCCTGGCTGTTTGCAGGCTGGCTAAACCCCCTAGTGGGGACCTTTGGCCAATGGGGGTGTGGCCAGCTTGAGTGAGGGGCTGAGGGACATTTTCAGACTGCCCGCAGTTTCCATTGACCTAACATCCCAGCGAGGCTGGCTGGAATCAGGTTCTGGGGTTTATTTATCGTCTATAATTGAAACTTTGTTGCCGTGAGTGGAGGCCTAGTCAGGCAATGAAGCCTCCTGTTTGCTTCAGCTCTGTGGCTTCTATAATTGTTGCCTTGAGCAGAGGCTTGGCCAGCCTAGGCATGCAATTTCAACTCCATCACTGGTGCAACAGAAGCCTCCTGTTTGATCTACCTCCGTGGCTGCCAGCCACCATCTTGGCTGAGTTAATTTGTGTACAGACGCTCTGATTGGGTGGTGGGTGTGGCTTGGCTGGTGGGTGTGGCTTAGGTGTCTCGGAGTGATGGTTAATTTGCATATTACTCTTTTATTAGATTAGATAGGTACTTGTTTGTCAACATTTTTATTCTTTTTGCCTGTGTTCCTTTTCCACTTCCTATTTCTTCTTTTTACAACAGTCCCTTTAGCATTTCTTGCATTGCTGGTAAGAACTCCCTTATTTCGTTTTTGTCTATGATGCTCCTGATTTCCCCTTCAATTTTAAATGATAGCTTTGCATTGTATATTATTCTTGGATCCAGTCCCCTGCTTTTTGCATCACTTTGTATATTTCATTTCATTCCCTTCTGGCCTGATGTGTTTCTGTTGAGAAATCAGTAGCTAGTCTAATGGGAGATCCATTATCGGTAACTTTCTGTCTCTCTCTGGCCACCTTAAGATTCTTACTTTGTTGTTGGTGTTTGCCAATTTAATTATGTTGTATCTTGGTGTCAGTCTTTTTGGGTTTATCTTGTTAGGGTCTCTGTGAACTTCTTGGACTTGTGTGAGTGTTTTCTCCCCAATATCAGGGAAGTTTTCTGCCATTATTTCTTCACACAGGTTTTTTGTTCCTTTCTTAGTTTCCTCTCCTTCTAGCACAGTATTATGTGGATGTTGCTTTGTTTGGTGTAGTCCCAAAGCTTCCTTAGCCTTTCCTTTTGTTTTTTCAGGTGTTTTTTTTTTCTAGTTGCTTCTCTGCTTGGGTGTTTTTTCCTACCTTGTTTTTTAGCTCACTGATGTGGTCTTTAGCTTCTTCCAATCTACTGTTGATGTTTTCTATTTTGTTTTTTATTGCAGATGTCATTCTTTATTTCTTCTTGGTTCTTAATTTCCTATTGATTATTAAACATGTTGAATTTGTCTTCCATCCTTTCAGCATCCTTACGTCCATTGCTCTGTTTTCTTTGTCTGACAAATTGCTTGCTTCCATTTTGTTTACTTTCTTTTCTGATGATTCCCCCTTTTCTATGTATGGGGGCTATGTTTTGTCTCCTCATTTTTGCTCCTCTCAGGGTGTCTTGTTATGTGGCTCACTCTCTACCACATTGACCAAAAGGCACAAAATACAATTTGACAAGACACGACACAGAGGGAACAAAACACGAATTATTCACAACACCAATAACTCCCAATAAAGGTGACCACCAGAGAAAAGAGAATTAAGGGAGAGAAAAGAGTGCAAAATGATACCGAGAAAAGGAAAAAAAGGTAAGAAAGAAAAGAAAAAGAAGGAAAAAGAAGGTGAAAAATATATGTATATGGGGAGAAAACTCCACAAAACTGACAATTAAGACAAAAAATGCAACAACAACCACCCAGAAAAAAAGGAGGGGAGCTGAATCTGAAGAGACAGAACTTATTTTCAGAAGGTAAGGCAAAGGAATTGAATGAATGGGGGAATGGCCATGATTCAGTATAGAGGTGGTACAAAGAGAATGAGTATATAAGAAGAAAAGTGAAAAACAAAATACTCAATTAAAAAATAAAATAATAATAGTAATTAAAAATATATATGAAATATATATAAAAGAATTTTTATATATAAAAAATTGAAAAAATTACCCTTTCTTTAATCTATCATCTATCTATCTATCTATCTATCTATCTATCTATCTATCATCTATCTATCTATCTATCTATCTATCTATATTTTTTTGAAAAGGAGAATAGAGTACAGAGCAGATAGGCCTGTATCTGGTGAGTGAAAGTAACTAAGCTATTAGTAGAAGAAAACAAGCGAGGAGAGGAAAGACAAAAGCATAAAATAAAAAAAGAAAAACAACAAGACAAACTAAAATTCATATTTTACTGGCACCTGTATTTTTTATCTGGCAAACAGCTCAGCGGTGCCTCTCCAATTCTTGGTCCACTTCCTAAAATCTTGTTTTGGTCCACTGCTATTGTTAGCTCGACAAGAGAGAAAGGGCTTTAGCTAGGACATCGCCAGGACTCGGTCATCCTAGCAGAGGTGAAGGTGAGGCAGTGCAGGAGTCCTGGACATGCTGAGGCCTGTTTTGTCTTTATTTTATTTTTTCCCATCTTCATTACCCTATTTTATCTTCCCCGCAACTCTCCCCCCACAATCAGCACACTATTGGACAAATCCTTCTCACATACTTAAACTTCATACTCTCCATTAGCAGGGTAGATAAAACAATAGCTGCCCTATCTGTCTCAAAAAGATGTAAAATTGATAAGAAGCAAAACATTTCTCCAGAAATTTTAAATTATGTGATCTAATAAAAGGAGTACAATCCTTTATTTTACCTTCACTTTGGAATATTTTCTTTTTCTACAGTTTAACTTCTAAATAACCATCAGAGCATCATACCACCCACTTTAGTGAGTGGCTAAAGTTTATTTTCTCACAGTATGTGCCTGAATGATTTAAGAATCAGATATTATAAATTTGGGAAGTATATAAGAGCACTGCTTGTGGTATTGAATTTAGAATTTTATGGCATTATTTTTCTATTCCTGCATAACACGTTACCACAAATTTTGCAACATACTACAACTTATATTTTCCCATGGTTTGAGAGGGTCAGAAGCCTGAGCATGACTTGCCTGTGTCTTATGCTCAATGGCTTGCCAAGCTGAGATGAAGGTATTGGTTAGTGTCTTCTTTCCAGTTCAAATGGATGTGACAAACTTCAGGTTCTTGCAGTCATAGAACTGAGAAACCCTGTTGTGTGGCCATATCCATAGGTAGTTTACATTATAGCAACTATTTTCTTTAAGCCAGCTGAGGGTCTGTCATGCTTGCCAATGCAGGTTTTTTTTTTTCAAATTTTATTGATATTTTACAGAAAGGAAGGGAGAGGTATAGAAAGTTAGAAACATTGATGAGAGAGAAACATCGATCAGCTGCCTCTTGCACACCTCCTACCGGGGATGTGCCTGCAATCAAGGTACATGCCCTTGACTGGAATCAAACCCGGGACCTTCAAGTCCGCAGGCTGATGCTCTATCCACCGAGCCAAACCAGATAAGACCAGAGTTTTATATAATACTAGAGGCCCAGTGCACAATTTTTTTGCACTCAGGGGGGAACCTCAGCCTGGCCTGTGCCCTCTCACAGTCTGGGACTCCTCAGGAGATGTCCACCTGCTGGCTTAAGCCTGCTCCCCGGGGGAGCCTAAGCTTTCAGTCAGACATCCCTCTGACAGCCCAGGAGCCATCAAGGGCTGTCTATTTGCCAGCGGGGAGCAGGCCTAAGCTGCAGTAGGTCATCCTTAGTGCTGCTGAGGAGGCAGGGGAGGCTCTCACCACCACTGCTATACTGGCAGCCGTCAGCCTGGCTTGTGGCTGAGCAGAGCTCCCCCTGTGGAAGTGCACTGACCACCAGGGGCAGCTCCTGCATTTGGCGTCTGCCCCCTGGTGGTCAGTGTATGTCACAGTGACCAGTTATTCCCAGACATTCTGCTGTTAGGGTCAATTTGCATATTATACTTTTATTATACAGGATAGAGGCCTGGTGCATGGGTAGGGGCCGGCTGGTTTTCCCTGAAGGGTGGCTTGAATCAGGGTGGGGGTCCCACTAGGGTTCCTGGCCAGCCTGGGTGAGGGGCTGAGGGCTGTTTTTAGGCTGGCCACAGCCCCTTCAGGGAGGGGGTCCTGCTGGGGTGCCTGGCCAGTCTGGATGAGGGGCTCATGGCTGTTTGCTGGCTGGAAGCAGGCATCTGGGGTTTATTTATCTTCTATAATTGAAACTTTGTTGCCTTGAGTGGAGGCCACAGCCTGCCTAGGCAGACAGCTTCCTTTGTAGTGGGGACAACCAACCCTCCTGTTTGTTCCAGCTCCATGGCTTCTATAATTGCAAATTTGTTGCCTTGAGCCAAGGCCACAGCTGGCCTAGGAAGACAGCTTCCTCCATCACTGGGGAAACCAAGCTTGTTTGCTCTAGCTCCGTGGCTGCTGGCCACCATCTTGGTTGGGTTTATTTTCATACAATTGCTCTGATTTGTTGGTGGGCATGGCTTAGAGTGTAGCAGAGTGACACCAATTAGCATATTACTCTTTAATTAAATGTAGACTAGAGGTCTGGTGCACAAAAATTTGTGTACTTTGCGGGGGGGGGGTGCCTTAGCCAGACCCATGCCCTCTTGCAGTCTGTGACCCCTCGGGGGATGTCCACCTGCAGGCTTAGGCCTGCTTCCCGGGGAATCGGGCCTAAGATGGAAGTCAGATATCCCTTTGGCTGCCCAGGATCCCTCAGGGGATGTCCACTTGCCAGCAGGGAGCAGGCCTAAGCTCCAGTCTGACATCCTTAGTACTGGTGAGGAGGCAGGAGAGGCTCCCGCCACCTCCGCTGTACTGGCAGCTGTCAGCCTGGCTTGTGGCTGAGCAGATCTCCCCCTGTAGGAGTGTACTGACCACTAGGGGATAGCTCCTGCATTGAGCATCTGTCCCCTGGTGGTCAGTGTGTCATAGTGACCAGTCATTCCCAGTCATTCTCCTGTTAGGTTCGATTTGCATATTATCCTTTTATTAAATAGGACAGAGGCCTGGTGCACAGGTGGGGATCAGCTCGTTTGTCCTGAAGGGTGGCCCAGATCAGGGAGGGGGATCCCACTGGGGTGCCTGGCTAGCCTGGGTAAGGGGCTGAGAGCTTTTTGCAGGCTGGTTAAACCCCTCAGAGTGCACCCTAACCCCACTGGAGTGTGGCCAGACTGGGTGAGGGGCTGAGCGCTGTTTCAGGCTGGTCACAGCACCTTCCAGGGGGGCCCCACTGGGGTGCCTGGCCAGGCTGGGTGAGGAGCTGAGGGGTGGTAAAACCCCCCAGGGTGGACTCTCACCCCATGGGACTTTGGCCAACCTGGGAGAGGTGCTGATGGCTGTTTTCAGGCTGACTACAGCCCTTCAGGGTTGGGGGTCACTGCTGGGGTGCCTGGCCAGCCTGGGTGAAGGGCTAAGGGTCATTTTCAGGCTGGCCACATCCCCTTCAGGGTGTTGGTCCTACTGGGGCACAAGGTCAGCCTGGATGAGGGGCTGATGGCTGTTGCAGGCTGGCCACAGTTCTTTCAGGGTGGGGGTTCCTGCTGGGGTGCCTGGCCAGCCTGGGTGAGGGGCTGATGGATGTTTGCAGGCTGGCCTCAGCCCCCAGTGACCCAAGCTTCCAGCGAGGCTGGCTGGAAGCAGGTATCTGGGATTTATTTATCTTCTATAATTGAAACTTTGTTGCCTTGAGCTGAGTCCACAACCAGCCTAGGCAGGCAGCTTCCTCCATCACAGGGGCAATGAAGCCTCCTGTTTATTCTAGCTCTGTGACTGCAGGCTGCCATCTTGGTTGGATTAATTTTCATATAGTTACTCTGATCAGCTGGTGGGCGTGTCTTGGGATGTAGCTGAGTGATGCAATTAGCATATTACTCTTTTATTAGATTATTAGATGAGAGGTCCAGTGCATTAATTCATGCATGGATGGGGTCCCCACTGGCCTAGCTGCAATCAGGGTGGATTGAGGCCGGGCCTGTCGGGAGAAGGAGATGGCAGGAGGTTGGCCAGCTGGGGAGACAGGCTTTGGGCAATTAACCAGAGGCCTCACCCCCAATTGGAGTCAGGGGGTGTGATTGGGGGTGGGACCGGCCGTGGGGAGGGGCTGTGGGTGGTGGGCTGGCCCCACCTCTGAATGGGGAACAGGAGGATGATTCAGGATTAGCAGCCAAAGAAGCCCCCTAGGATGTTGGCCATCCAGCCCCACCCCCAATTGGTCTTGGGGGCCAATTGAGGGTGGAGCTGGCAGCAGGGGAGAGGCCCAGGTGTTGGCCAGTTGTCCCTGTCCCTGATCAGGTTGAGGGGCTGATCTGGGCTGATGCTGGGTTAGGGGAGTGGCTGCAGGATGTTGGCCAGCTCACCCCTTTCCCTATTGGAGTGGGGGGCGATCAGGGGCAGTGTTGGCCTGGGAAGACTGCAGGTCAATCAGGGTGGTGTGGGCCCATCAAGAGTGGGGTGGTCCAAGGGGAGGGGCTGCAGGAGGTTGGCTGGCTACCCCACCCTTGATCAGGGTGGGAGAGGACGATTAAGATTGGGTCTGGCTTGAAAGGGAGCAGTTGCAGGAGGTTGGCTAGCTGGCTCCATTCCCTGATTGGGCCAGTTTCCTGGCCACAGTGGGTGTCATAGTGACCACTCATTCTGGTCATTACAGTGTTCTGGTCGCTCTATTTTTATATATATACTAGGGGTCCGGTGCACAAAAATTTGTGCACTTGGGAGGTCCCTCAGCCTGGCCTGTGCCCTCTCGAAGTCTGGGACCTCTCGGGGGATGTCCACCTGCTGGCATGCCTGGCCAGCCTGGGTGAGGGGCTGATGGCTGTTTGCAGGCTGGCCAAGCCCCCCAGTGTAGACCCTCACCCCATAGGGGTGTGGCCAGCCTGGGTGAGGGGCTGAGGGTTGTTTTCAGGCTGTCCACAGTCCCTTCAGGGTTTGAGTCCCTACTGGGGTGCCTGGCTAGCCTGGGTGAAGGGCTGAGGGTTGTTTTCAGGCTGCCCACAGTCCCTTCAGGGTTCGAGTCCTTACTGGGGTGCCTGTAGAGCCTGCGTGCAGGGCTGAGGGCCGTTTTTAGGCTTTCAGGCTGCCCACAGCTCCCATTGACCCAACATCCCAGCAAGGCTGGCTGGAAGCAGGTTTCTGGGGTTTATTTATCTTCTGTAATTGATACACTGTTGCTTTAAGCCAAGCCTAGGCAGGTAACGAAGCCTCCTATTGGCTTCAGCTCTGTGGCTTCTATAATTGAAAGAATGTTGCCTTAGTAGAGGCCCAGCCGGCCTAGGCAGGCAGTTTCCTCCATTGCTGCTGCAACAGAAGCCTCCTGTTTGGTTCAGCTCTGTGGCTTCTATAATTGCAACTATGTTGCCATGAACAGATAGAGGCCCAGCCAGCCTAGGCAGACAGTTTACTCCTTGTGCAATGGAAGCCTCCTGTTTACTCTAGCTCTGTGACTGCTGGCCTCCATCTTGGCTGGGTTAATTTGCATACAGCCACTCTTATTGGCTGGTGGGCATGGCTTAGGCATCCTGGAGAAATGGTCAATTTCAATATTACTCTTTTATTAGATTAGATAGATAACACAATCATGAGAGTCACATAATGTTACTTTAGCTATGTAATGCAATCTAATAAAGGTAGTGGTATAGCATCACTTTGTGATATTCTATTGGCTAGAAGCAAGTCATAGGTAACACTAAAAAGGAGTGGATTATACAGGGAATAACACCAGGGATTGGGATCTTGAAGGCTATTTTAGAATTCTTCCAATCAACACTTATGAACTTATTTCATTTACATTATTTTGTATATTTTAAAAATTATTATCTAATATAATAAAAGAGTAATATGCAAATTGACCATTACTCGAGACACTTAAGCCACGCCCACCAGCCAAGCCACGCCTCCCAGCCAACCAGAGTGACTGTACGCAAATTAACCCAGCCAAGATGGAGGCCAGCAGCCATGGAGCTAGAGCAAACCAGAGGCTTCTGTTGCAACTGCCTGCCTAGGCTGGCTGAGCCTCTGCTCACGGCCATGCCCACCAACCAATCAGAGCGGCTGTATGCAAATTAACCCAGCCAAGATGGAGGCTGGAGGGTGGCTCTGCACTGGGAGCCTCCGTGGCCGGCATAGCTGTGCCAGGTGTGTCAACTCAGTGTGTGGGGGGTCTGGCCTGGGGCCTCCTTGGGGTGTCCAGGAGTGCCTGTCCCAGGTCCACTGCCTGGCTCCGCCCCCCTGGGGCCTCCACCAGGTGTGCGGGAGCGGAGGCCTCCTTGGGGCGTCCAGGAGTGCCTGTCCTGGGTCTTCTGCCTGGCTCTGCCCCGGGGGCCTCCTTGGGGGCATGCAGGAGCACCCATCCAGGGTCTGCTACCTTCATCTGTCCCCCAGGGGCCTCCACAGGGCGTGTGGGAGCGTCTGCTGCACAGTGCGAAGAATCCAAAGCCAGTCTGCTGCGCAGCTCCACCCTGGGTGTGTTTGCTCAGCAGCAGGGCCCCACTGAGGGATTCTGCACCAGCGTCTGCCCCTGGCTCGCCACCCAGCTCTGTGCCAGGTGTGTTCCCTCAGCAGTGGGGGCCCATCAGGCGTGTGCGATTGTGGGCCCTCTGGTGGGAAATGTCCAGGCCTGCACTCACCAGCCCTCCCACCCCCCAGTGCACGAACCCTGAAGGGGCTGTGGACAGCCTGAAAATGGCTCAGCCCCTCACCCAGGCTGGCCAGGCATGCCAGCAGGTGGACATCCCCCCCCCTGAGGTGTTCCAGACTGCAAGAGGGCACAGGCCAGGCTGAGGGACCCCTAACCCCTGAGTGCACAAATTTTTGTGCACCGGGCCCCTAGTAATCCTATATTGTTAACATTAGAAGTCATTAAGATAGTATTTGTTTTTTAATTTGGGCTGTGTCTTTTTTTAAAAAAAATTCTTATTGTTGAAAATATTACATAAGTCCCCATTTTTTCCCCATTGACCTCTCCTAGCCCACCCTGCATCCACCCCAGGCCTTCACTACCCTATTGTCTGTGTTCCTGGGTTATACATATATGCATATAAGTTCATTAGCTGATCTCTTCCCACCCAGCCTTCTCTGCCTTTTCTCTGAGGTTTGATAGCCTGTTCCATGCTTCTATGCCTCTGGATCCATTTTTATTCATCAGTTTATTTTGTTCATTAGATTCTACATATGAGGGAGATCATATGATACTTATCTTTCTCTGATTGGCTTATTTTGCTTAGCATAATAGTCTCTAGGGCCATCAATGCTGTTCTTAGTCTATTCATACTATTCTAACAAACTATTAGGGACTGGATAATTTATAGGCAAGATAAATTTACTTCTAAGAGTTCAGGGGCTGAAAGTTTGAGATCAGGGTACCAGCATAGTGGGGCAAAGGCCTCTTCTCCATTGAAGACTTCTTATTGTATTTCCACATGGCATAAAAGGCAGGGGAGTTCTCGCAAGCTTCTTTTATAAGGGAATTAATCTCATTCATGAAGACTCTGTTCTTGTGAACTAATTATCTCTCAAAAGTCCCACCTTGTAATACCATCACAATGGGAATTAAGATTTCAACATATGAATTTCTTTTAGGACACAAATATTAAGACCATAATAGGTAACAAAATATTATAGTCTGGGTGGTTTAAATAACAAACATTTATTTATCACATTTCTAGTGACTGACAAATCCAAGATTAAGGCAATATCTTCACATGGCAGAAAGGGCAAAGGAGCTCTCTGGAGTCTCTTTTAGAAGATTGCTAATCTCATTAGTAAGAGCTCTACCTTCATGACCTAATCATCTCCTAAAGTCTTCATCTGTATATACCATCACATTAGGGATTAGGTTTCAATTTATGATTTTTTTTGCGGGGGGGAGGCAGGACACAAATATTCAGTCTGTAGCAGCTAGTGATTGTCATTTTAAATTATTTTTTTGTGAAGTTAAAGTCAAAACTTTCTGTAGGTATAATTATTTTTCTGGGGAAGGTCTATGGATTTAATGAGAGTTTTAAGAGAATTTTTCTCTCCTCAAAAATTCCTTTATAAATCATTATTGGTCTAGGCCATTTTACAGAGATCAATAAAGTTAAAAGAAGTGACTTGTTTAGTCTTAGAGAACAAATTAGTAGTGAAATCTGAACTGCAAACATGGAGTTTTGCTCAGAATTTGCAACATGTGAAAATATATTCCATTTGCTTCCTCTAACAAGCATGGATAATAGAATCAGTTGGCATTGTTATCTATCTGTCCAAGTAATTTAATGGTTATAAAGTGCTTAATAAAATATATAAAACTGTATTTTATTTTTTAAGTTAACTAGTTTTTTGTTTACTTGTAACATTTAAAGTATGTGGATAAAACAATTCATTTGGACCCAAGGCTATTTTTATGTTGTATAAATTGTACCTTGAACAAGGGAGGAGCTAAGGCAAAAGTGAGTGTTAAAATCCAACTCATGGTTTACTTGCCAACTGTACACCCTAGCATAGGGCTGAATTTGCTTGAAAGAAGGCTCCTTTTCCTAATTCATCAAAGATACCATACACACTAGCAGCCAGTAGTCAGAGTTGTACTTAATAAAATCAGATTTAGATAAAATGATACAAATTTTTTAATTCTATTGGTAAATTTTGATTTTCAGATTATTTTGTTAGAAAACTAGAATATATTTATTTCAAGCAAGTATCTACTAAGTGGGTAATTAGCAGCTTAATTATTCTATCTAATAAAAGAGTAATATGCAAATTAGGCATCACTCCATCACAAAGATGGCTGCCCCCATAGCCACATATATCTAATAAAAGAGTAATATGCAAATTAGGTATCACTCTGTCACAAAGATGGCCTCCCTCATAGCCACAAGATGGCCATCCCCATGGCCACAAGATGGAAGTACCCAGTCTGTCTCAGCCCTGCCACTGAAGTGGTCAGGCCTGTCAGTCTGGCAGGTGGGAGGGGAGACAGGGGGCCTGAGGGGCAGAACAGGTGATCAGAGAAGGCTAGGGGTCCCCTGCCCAGACCTGTAGCTTTGGCCAGAGGCTGCAGTGGGGCAGGGGCGGAGCTGGGCATCTCAGGGCCTGGGCACTGGTGGTGCTGGCAATGCTGGGGTCTGGGATCCTCTGCCTAGGCCTGTAGCCTTGGACACAGACTGCAGTGGGGCAGGGGTGAAGCTGGCAATGGCAGGGGCCTGGGGGGTATCTTGCCCAGGCCTGTGGCCTTGGCCAGAGGCTGTATTGAGGAAAGGGCAGAGCCGGCAATAGCAGGGGGCAGGATCAGAGCCGCTGATCACAGAGGCCTGGGCTGTGTGAAGCTGGTGATCAGAGGGGCTTGGGGGTCTTCTACCCAGGGCTGCAGCCTCAGGCAGAGACTGCAGGCCTGGGCAGGGTTGGAGCCAGCGATTTCTGGGGTCTTGGGGGTCCCTTTCCCAGGCCTGCATCCTCGGCCAAAGGTTACAGGCCTGGGCAGAGGTAGAGCTGGGATTGGAGGAGCAGGGGTGGAGCCGGCGATCAGAGTAAACATCTCTTCTTTACCGCTCATTGGCCAAGCTCTCTGTAAGCCACTGGTAATATTCTTAGTAACTTGGGTAATAAGAATCCCTATAGGTGATCTAGGGTTTTTCCACCATACTCCTGGAGAAAAAATGAAGGTCCACTGCTGGAGGGCTAAGAAATGTCATATCCTGCCTTAGCCGGTTTGGCTCAATGCATAATGCCTCAGCCTGCTGACTGCAGGGTCTGCGTTCAATCCTGACCAAGGACATGTACCTAGGTTGCAGGCTCCTCCCTGGCTGGGACCCAGGTCAGGGCATATGCAGGAGGCAACCAATCAAAGTGTTCCTCTCACTTTGATGTTTCTCTCTGTTTTTCCCTTCTCTTCCACATTCTCTAAAAATCAATGGAAACATATCCTCAAGTGAGGATAAAAAAAAAAAGAAATGTCATATGCTATGAAAGATATATCTTGAAAATGCCTAAAGAGAGTTGTTATTTTTTCATGGTGAAGGGACTGGAGTCTGTGTTGATGAAAACACCTTGGTGGCTGTGGTGACTGACAAGTGACTGCAGCAGTGGGATGATGGGGTTGGTGGCTTTCCCTTATTAGCTTGGTCGCCTCCCACAAAGGGAGGCCAGACTGCAGCTTAGGCCCGCTTCCCAAGGGCAGCATGGAGTGAGCCTAAGCCATCAATAGGACACCTCCTGAGGGCTCCCAATATGTGAGAGGGGACAACAGGCTGGGCTGAGGAACCCCCCTTCCCCCAGTTCACAAATTTTGTGCACTGGGCCCCTAGTATGGATATAAGAAAAGACATACATTTTTGAATTGTTTCTGTCCTTTTTAGTCTAATATGATGGTGCTTCTCTTAAAAACTTTATTTTCCATGTATGTTATTATGGTTGATTCTTTTACTCAAAAGCCCATAATTCTGAGATAGATACCTTTTTGCCAGCCTTCAGTATTTTCCACCCTTTAATTTTCTAACCTCACTGCCTTTTATAACTTCCACTAACAGATTTTCTGCCATTCTTCCAGTCTTCATCTGTAACCTTCTGACTATTTTTCTGGTCTTCATTGGGTGTGCTCTTCACTGCAATTTCAGCTTCTGATCATCTGTTGAACCCAAAGCCAGTGACACATATTTTAAGTTTTTGTTGCACCATCCCACTTCCAGGTATTTCTATTGCTTCATATCAAACTATCCCAAAATTTAGTGGCTTAAAACAATAATGCCATTATTTCTCACAATTCTTTGGTTTGCTGCATTCAGCTGGGCAGTGTCTATATTTGATGTCATGTTGACTAATGCCATTTATATGGATACATTCAGGTGGGAATTCAGCTGGAACTAGAAAAGTCCAAAATAATTTCTCTCATGTCTGGTTTTCCATCATGTACTAATTTAGCCCAAACTTCTCTACATGACGGCTGGGTCCCAAGCAGGCAAAGGCAAAAACAATAATCTTTTTACAAACTGGCATCATAAGTCCTTGAAGTTTTTTCACCACATTCTGTAAAGAAGTTATAAGGCTAGCCCATATTCAAGGGGAGAGTGGTATAGACTGGGTAAAATTGTTGGTGGCCATTTGTGGAAATAATATATACAATTTTTATAAATGTTGTAATGACATAAAATAATGTACATTTTCTAATGCTTTGTATACCAATTAACTTTTCCTAAATAACAAGTTAAAACTTGATGTTTTAAAACAGCAGATATTTGGGGGGCAGCTATAATAGTAACAATTAAAAAACAAAGTAAAAAAATAAAGCAATGAAGGAGATACAGAAAAAACAAACAAACCATCAGATATTCATTATTTCTCTTAATGGCTGGATAAGTGTTCTCTCTGGGCAGGTTTGGGTTGGGTTGGGTGGTCTAAGATAGCTTTATTCACATGTATGCAGTCCTAGATGGGACATCTAGGACAGATAGGACTTCTTTACAGTCTTATCTTCCAGAAGGCTATCCCTAGATAGTTTACTGTACAGTAGGATTCTTAGCAGCAAGAGAGAGAGAGAAAAAAAAAAGCTGGAAGACCGCTGAGAGTTAAGTTCAAACCTCAGATAGTGCCATTTGTATTGTATTCTATTGGCCAAAGCAAGTCCTAGGCCAGCCCAGTTTCAGGGAGTGAAGAAATTGACTTCGCCTTTCGATGAGAGCTACTGTTGCAGAAAGACCAAAAACTAAGCGATGCTTTTGAAGAGGTGGAGAAATCAGCTTTAATAACGCGCGGTCTCCGGGGACAAAGATCCCAAATCAAGAGCAAAGTAACATGAGGGAGCCCTCCCTTGTATTTGCTTCCCAAGTTAATCTTATTACAAATGTGTTCCCAACCTTCCTTTCCCCAGGTGTTCCAAAGATTCCACCCATTTTAGCAATCTACCCTTTCCCAGGTGTTTCAAGATTACTGTATCAGCTAACAATCCACCCTTCCCTCAGGGCAGTGATTCTGCTTTGTTTCGCTAATCCAGTTTTGGTGATGGAGGCAGTGCCTCAGCTGAAGGTCATTTCCCCCAGAATATCAAGGCTACCTTTAAATTAGCCCTTTTTCCTTCTCATTCCCCCCGCCCTTGTCCCACAAGCTTCTTTTAGCCTTGTGGAGCAACAACCACAGGATACTAAAGGGAACAAGGACGTCGACCACTCGCTCTTAGCTACTTCTGGCTGAAAAAGGGCGATGTCAAAAAGGGGTTAGCATCCTGTTCCTTCCTCTGTGAGGACTTGTAGGTTGTTCTTCTGGTTCCAGACAAGCAGGGGTAGAGGTTC
>PVJC01033678.1:0-19234 GCA_004026665.1 Murina feae
GAGCTGAGCTGAAGGGCTCAGCTTCACTTTCGCTGCTGCCGCAATGGAAAGGGCTGTTTACTCAGGTCCGTGAGTGGCGGCCGCCATGTTGGCTGGGCTAATTTGCATACAGCCGCTCTGATTGGCTGGTGGGCGTGGCTTACCCTGTCTCGGAGAAACGGTTAATTTTAATATTTCGCTTTTATTAGTTTAGATTACAAATTTGCCACCTCAAACATTGAGGGAGCCAGATATCAAGGATAATGCAGGGAAAAATGGAAATCAAGTGACTATATAAAAAAAAATAAGCAGCTATCTTTGGTCTCCCCTGCCCTTCTTTATGGTTAGGTTTAATGATCATAAAGCTTCCCTGAAACCCAGAGATCATCCTCCCTGCTGGTCCTCTCTGATCTTCTTTCTGGCTTGTTCCTCAATGCTTGAATCTCAGCTCTGATAATCTGCTGATGAAAGAAGAAACATGCGCTAACTTGCCAAATCTAGAGGGAGGTTGGTAAGAGAAAAAACAGCACACACAAAGGTCACTGTGCAGAGAACTACTATGCTGGGCACAGAGGAGGTCCCACTCAGTGTAGAATGAGTGAATGAATTAGTCATGAGTATATCAAAGTCTAAAGTAGGAGTCCAAGAATAGGGGGAGTGAGGGTGGAGAGAGGGCAGGAACCTGATCATGAAGAATGTAGTATGATATACTACTAAAGATTTGGCTTTGACCTTATGGGCAAAGGGAAACCCTTCCATGTCCATTAGAACTTACCTATAAAGTTATTGTCTCTTGTCTGGGTTAAAATAAAAATAAAGGGGAAAAATTAGCACTTTTCAGAGAAATCTCCTCCTGGTATTAAAATCACTGAATTAGGACTACAGGATAGTTTGATGAACACAATTGGAGCAGAGGGATAAGAATGGCTTTGAGGGAGAATATGACTGTCTGAATAATGCATTCCTTTGTTCAAGTGTTTATTAGTGCTTACTATGTGCCACGTACTGTTTAATTGTTGATATCAACTGCACACACACACACAAATTTCTACTCTCATGGAGCTTATAGTTCAGTGAAGGTGGGGGTGGGGTAGGGGGACAGGCAGTAAACAAGCAACCATACACTATGTCAGGTTGTAGATGCTATGAGAAAAGCTCAAGTAAGAAGTCACTGAGAGGGATTGGAAGAGTGAGAGTGAAGAATGTAGATGAGAAGGTGGGAGCATTCAAGGTAGAGGGAGCGACAAATGTTTGGCATATAGGGAACAGATATTTACGGAGCACCTACCATATACCATTCTAGAGTGCTAGAAGAGAAAGGGAGGCAAGATTGCTGCTCTTATGAAGAATACCCCCATGATATACTCTCTTTTATTAGTTTCTCTCTTAAGGATGTGTGAGTTTATTAGGGCTGCTGTAACAAAGTACACAGTCTGGGTTTTCTTACATACTAGCAGTCCAAGATCAAGAGGTAGGCAGCACTGCTTTCTTCTGATGCCTTTCTTGTTGGCTTGTGATGGCTGTCATCTCCTGGTGTTCTCACCTGGTCTTTCCTTGGTGTGTGTCCATGTTCAAATTTCCTGTTCTTATAAGGACACTAGTAATATTGAATTAAGACCCATCTATGTGACCTTATTTTGCTTAAATTATCTTTTTAAAGGTCCTATCTCAAAATACAGTCACACTCTGAGGTCCTGGGCTTCAACATATACATTTTTTTGGCGGGGGGGTGGGGGGGGGAGTGGAAGCAATACATCCCACAAGAGAATTAACTATTTCTAAGCTAAGAATAATTTTTGGGCCACTGTCCATGACTCCTATTATTTTTCCAAACCCCTATTAGTCTTTTAAGACTCAACTTAGTCCTCACCTCCAAATGCCTCCTCTTAGATCTAGTCTGATGTACTGCCCTGTCCTGTCTGCGTCCATGAAATCTATGTCTGTCTCTGCCATAACCCTTATTATATTTTATATAAATCCTCTGCTTGTTTATCCCTGTCCCTATCAATCTGTGGGCTCCTTGACATGGTGGGAACTGGGTCTTTGGTGTTGATCTCTACACCATTTTCTGGTACATTGAGTGCTCCATAAAGATTTTTGCTGAAGCAATGTATACATAATCTGATTTCATACCAGAATTATCTCCAGAGGCTGGGAGGATCGTTGCACACTGTCCCTTGAAGGAAAGCCCAAGAGAGTGGGAGCAGCTGATAAAAGACTGTCAGGCTGGTTCTAGCTGGTTTGGCTCAGTGAATAAAGTGTTGGCTTCTGGACCAGGGGATCCCAGGTTCGATTCCAGTCAAGGACACGTGCCTGGGATTTCAAGCTCAATCCCCAGTGGAGGGCTTGCAGGAGGCAGCTAATCAATGATTCTGTCATCATTGATGTTTCTATCTCTCTCTCTCCCTCTCCCTTCTCTTGAAATTAATAAAAGTATATTTTTAAAAAGAGAAAAAAAATTAAAAAAGAAAGAGTATCAGGTTCGGGAGTCCTTCTAGGGAGTAAGTCTTTTGACTTCTCTCCTGTTCCAATATGAGGAGTAGATAACTAGCTTTTCAAACTACTCCTCCCCTAAGGTCTATCCTCAGAGCAACTAATCCCTCACTGCGAAGACAAGTATGGGAGAGCCTGGACTCTGAAAAAGATATCAGCTATAAAGGCCTTGACATGTAACCCTTCTCCCTTATTTTCCCACTGATGGGGGTGTCTTTGAGTCTAAAGGCCAGGCGTGACTGCTAATAAACAGAGTCTCATCTTCTTGCTTACCAGTTGCAGGAGGCCTCTTACTTCTTCTTTGGGAAGTGGTTGCTTTATATCATTATGAGAGCTTGAAGGACCCTTTAGCCTTCAAGTAGTTACTTGTAATTTTAATGGTCTTCCTGGCTGTGTTTATCTATGCATGTGAGCGTGGCTGGAAGTTTTACAAGAAAGAAAGAAAGAAAGAAAGAAAGAAAGAAAGAAAGAAAAAAGAAAGAAAGAAAGAAAGAAAGAAAGAAAGAAAGAAAGAGAAAAAAGAGAAAAAGAAATAAAGGAAGAGAAAAATAAAAATAAAAAGAAAGAGATATAAAGAAAAGAGGCAGAAAGAGAAAGAAAGAAAGGAAAGAAGAAAAAGGAATGGAATTGCTCCAACAGATGACTGGCTTGCCTCTGAGAAGTAATCAGAGTGTGAGGCTTGCTTGGTTTAGATTTGTTCTCTTCTAAGATGAGGCCATCTCTTGCTTGCAGCGGTGATTGCCATTTCTCTGGGCTTACTTGGGAGGGTCTGTGAAGTTGTTTTATTCCAGTTAACAGCTAAATAATTGGAAGTGTTCAGGGTGAGAGGCACCAGTGATAGGAGGAAGGGATTAGCCATTGAGAGATAACTGGGAGTGGTGTCAAAGGAGGGGTGGGAAGGTTATTAAAAATGTCACACAGAAGGATGTTTTTAAAGAAGTGGCTCCACTTTAAATGGTCCCACAGCAAAGTTAAAATGACCATTAGAAATCAGCTGGCTTTTGGCTCTAAGATGCTTGCTCTTCAGTGGGTCTTGTGTGTAGATACATTGGTAGGTCTTGACACCTGAATGTGTCTATACTGCATTAATCTATAGGCAGTCCCTAATGATGAATGAATTATGCTCCTAAAGTTGAGTCTTAGGTTGGTTAGTGAATTTTACAAACTCAGTTTTCTCTACCAAAGAGCGTACCCTATAACTTCAATGTACACAGTGGAGGCAGATTTCCTGATTTCAAACTCTGCTTCCATCACTTAATGCTTGTGGATTGGAGTGAGTCACTTTAAGTGTTAGTTTCCTCATGGGTAAAATGGGAATAATAGTAGCAGTTCTTACCTTGTGAGACTTTGTGGGAATAAGGATCTAGAAGTGCTTTCTGCCAGGCATTCAGGATAGCCCATTTGGGCCAACCACTGCATCCTCTGTCCCTATCTTGTCAACTTTCCCCTCTCTCCTTTCCTCCCCCTCCCTCTCTATTTGGCCATTGCACATGGGACCTTTGTATTCAGAAGAGTCATTTCCAGAATTATTTTTTTTTCAGGAGACCAGACCACTGAGAATCTTACTATAGATTATAAAATAATAAGCAATCCCGGTTGTCTTTCCATTTCTCCAAAGTAGATAAGCTTGATTCTTGATAAAACCCCTAAGAGGATGCTCACGACCTTGTACCTGATCAGGCATGGACCTTTAATAGAACTGGTTCTGAATGGTTCTGCAGCAAAAGTTGGTGTTACTGAGACATGGGATTCAACTCTCTCACAATACTGAATGCCCATTTAATCCTCTGCTTCCTCTACTACCTTTCCTTCTAACGAGGCCCAATGACATCCTAAAGGTCTTTTAATTTATCTTAGGATAAGATCCATTAGGAAGAAAGCTGGCTGCCCAGGACTGAGCTGCAAATTGCATGCTCACATTGGAAAATTGGGCACCTTTTGAACTCAAAGGAAGATCTGGAATCCATGGTGTAGGGTGTAGTGGGCGGGGGAGGCTTCTCTAACCATCATACCCAAGCCCCTGCCTTTTCTTTTTCTATTTCCTTTCCCCCCTCCAAATAAACAAGCTAACCATGTCTATAGAATTATTAAGCTTTGTTGTTTGAATTCACTTTCAAGATTATTGACCCAATAGAACTTAATGACACTTCAGTATTGAGACCCTTTGTGTAAATCCTTTATCCTTTGCAGATGAGCAGCCAGATGGGGTCTGAATGGCCTTTAATGTCCAAATGCTAAAATCTATACCAGACTTTCATCTGAAAGAAAGTTACTGTTCTTCCACACTAGCTTGATTTATGAAAACACTGGGACATCCACAATAAAACAATGAAATTTAATTGATGTCCTTTTCCTTTCTAAAAAAAATTAAGTCAACAGACTGATCAACTGAAGATCAGGCACACAAATTCACAGCTTTCTCTCATAGGTTCCTTGTTCATGGCCTGTAAAACCTGACTTCTAACAACATCAAATTAATTGAGTATGTAAAGAGCAGCCACAACCACTTAAAGCAGACTCTATTTTAACTTCGTCCATGGAAAATATGAAAGCGTGCATTCCTAGGCTCTGTGTAAAAAGCCTTCCCTCTATTGCTAGTTTCAAAAGTGTAATTTTAGTTTGAATGTATTATTAGAGACATCTTTACCATCCCCCCAAACTCCCAAAGGAGTATGCTATGCTGAATTTGTTTTGCTTTTAGCCAGGTTCCAATGAAAGTATGAGAATACTAGCTCAGTGCCTGGCTCCTTTGGAAAGAGGATATTGGGAGTTGGAGGAAGGGGTGTAGTCCTATTGTGGAAGCCCAGTCCATTTCATGTTAAAATGAGCCCAAGTGCACAGCTCAGGCCTTGTCTTACACACACACAACTTGGGCTGGCGCTGTTATTACCCAATCAAGGCATCTGCCCATTTTTAAATCCTTCAACACAGAAGAGACAATTCCACCATCCCACATAATATGTGCCAGTTGAATGGATCCCAATTTATCAGGAAAACTATAAACTGCAGAACACCAGGCAGAAACTAAAGTAATAAACCCTGTGATTTCTGTACCATACATTTTAGGCTGTTATTTAAGGTCTCCAAGGAGATCAGTGCCATAAAAACCATTTCTCAGGAAATCTGCCAGCTATAGGAGCGCTCTGCAACTGTTCATGCTAATATATTACAACTTGTTTATCACACTCTGGAAGCAGCAGCATCAGCAGCATTACCAAGGGAGGGGAAATGATGTGCATACCCTCTCAATAGGCAGCCAGATTTTTGTTTCTTATGTATACATGAAAAAGGATGCTTTTGTTTTTCTCATCCTCTGACTACTCTTATACCCCCTCCCCAGAAATAGTCCCTGAGCTCAAAAGAGCCAGAATAGGACTTCTGTTCATCTTCTTATCTCCTCGGGAGACCACACTACTATCATTACAAAGGTAACATGTAGCTGTGTGGAGAAGGTTGTGCTGAATTTTCAAGTTAATTTCACAAAGTATCCATGTGACCTTGGGCAGTTTTTTTTTTTAAAACTGTTTTAAGCTTTAGTTTCCTCATCTATGCTTTTGTTTTAAGGAATAACAATGCCTCCTGTGAGGATTAAATGAGATAATAGATGTAAAGAGCTCCTATGGTGTCTGGTGTGTAGCAAGGACTTTAAAAATGTTAGTCCCTTTTACCTAAGTAGTTGATGCAATGAACAGAACATAAGATACCAATTTGTTACTTTTATAAAGAGTTGAATATAATGGAAGCAAGATCTGAGTGCATTAATTCTGGCTATCTGCAGAGTAGAGAAATCTTTCTAGGCTACTGATAAAGATAACTTCCCTGTGTTAGTCTGCTGGGCCACATGGCAAAGTACCACAGACCAGGCAGCTTAAACAATAGACATTTATTTTCTCACAGTTTTAAAAGCAAGAAGTCCGATATCAAGGTGTGCCTGTGATACAGGTGTTCCGGGGGTCTGGGAATTCAGGGGTTCATGACTTTCTGTGGGGTTCTTGGCTTTGCACAAGAAAGAATTCAAATACAAGCCAGTGTGGATTTTAAAGTAAAAGTGAGTTTCTTAGTGAAGCAGGGAAACAGAGAATGGACTTCTCCATAGACAGAGAAGCCCCCCTTTTAGCAGAATTTGCTTCCTTTATTAAGGTTCATTTCACTGGGGAGTAGGATATTCAATAAGGTAGAGGAATACTGAGGATCTTCCCAGGAATAAGGTGGAGATTTCTCAGAGGAGCTCCGTTGACCATTTTGTTTTTTTTAATGTGGGCTTTATGTTTCAGATCACTGTGGTATGGGGAATGTTGTTACTTGTTTATGTATTATAATGAGTGTATAATGAGGCTAGAGATTACCATTATTAGTTGCTATGTTGGATCAAGCTGGTCTCTTCTGGTTTTAAGCCATAAATCCGGTGGGGGGTGTTCTTCCTTCTCCATAGCTCCTGTAGCTTTTATGGATTGCAGCTGTTCCGCCACACACCCTATTGCAACTTTGAGATCTCCCTCGTTGGCTTGTAGATGGCTGTCTTCTCCCATTATCTTTCCTGTGTGCGTGTCTGTGTCCTAATTTCCTCTTTTTATAAGGACACCAGTCATATTGTATTAAAGGGCTACCCTAATAACCTCATTTTAACTTAATTATCTCTGTAAAAATCCTATCTCCAAAGATAGTCACATTTTGAGGTCCTGGGGGTAAGGACTTCAGCATATAAATTTTGGGGGATGAAATACAGCCCCCCCCACACCTTGCCACCCTTGTTTTAGTAATGGAAGAGGGATAGACAGAGCCCACTTGATACCACTTGAGGAGGTGTTATGTGGGTCTAGGTGAATTATGGGTTCATCATAACCTTTTAAAACATAAAGTGAATTTGGAAACTCACCCATTATATTGTTTAATACATGAAACAAATCTAGCCGATATAGTAGTTTCAATAAAAATATTACTATCTTCCAATGTCCTCTGCTTAATTGGTTACCTAGTGAAGGACTTGAGAAAAAAATGTCAAGCCTTCCTAGTAATGGATTAGCAATATGATGACTGTGAAATCCTTTAGGTTGCTGAGAAGTCATTTCCCAGTTAATAGAGCTGGTAGTTATCTAGTGTGCTGTCATGGGTGGTTTGGCTCGTGATGGATAATGGCTGGATCACAGAGTGGGACATCTGTGCCAAGAAGAGACTCTGTACATCAGCATCCCTGACTTGCTTCTCTGCTCTAGGGACTAAACTTGAGAACTCAGAGTCGCTTCTTATCTCTGTGGCCAGTGTAGCAAGTGAAGGGAGGGAGGAGCTCAGCAGCCAGGTCATGGGGGCTGGTTCTGGGGAGATATGTTAGTTTTTTATTGCCCCTGTAACAAAGCACAACAGAATTAGTGGCTTCAAACAACACATATTTATTACCTTACCTTTCTTGAGGTCAGAAGTCCTAAATCCATTTCATGGGGCTAAAGTGAAGTTGTTGGTAGGCTGGTTCCTTCTGGAGATTCTGAGGAAGAATGTGTTTTCTTGCCTTTTCCAGCTTCTGTAGACCACCTGTATTCTTTAGGTAGTGACTCCTTCCTCCATCTTTAAAGCCCATAGCATAGTGTCTTTGGATTTCTTTTTGGTTATATGACCTTGCTTCCATCATCAAATCTTCTCTGTCACCCTGACCCTCTTGCTTCCCTCTTTCACTTACAAGGGCCCTTGTGATTACATTGGGCCCACCTAGATAAGCCAGGATAATCTTCTCATCTCAACAGCCTTAACTTTTTAAAGATTGAATTTATTGGAGGACATTGGTTCACAAAATCATACAGGTTTCAAGTGTACTACTCATCTAAACATCATCTGCACACTGCATTGTGCACCCATCACCCCAAGCAAAGTCTATTTCTGTCCCCATTTTTCCCCCTTTGCCCACCTCCACCTACCCCATTCTCATTCCCTCTGTCTATCACCACACCATTGTCTGTAACTATGTGAATATATATATATATATATATATATATATATATATATATATATATATTAATCCTGTTGGAATTCTCTCTGACAAATTCATCTTGGAACTAGTGTCTCATGCCAGCACTCACCCTGATGCAATGCTTATCAACCTCCTTTTCACTTTATGGTCCTCGGTGGGCTCAGCTACCTCCCCAAACCACAGGGTATCAAGTCTGCACACCCTCTTCTTAGAGGCAGCCTAGATCAGCTTCTTGTTCTCCATTCCTGCCTTTTGCCCTTCTTCTGTCAAACTCTTTGCTTACCTGTACTGTCCCTAAGCCCCATGATCCACATATTTTCTAATCTCCCATCTCCCTCAGTCAACAACATGGTTCCATTGTGGTTCACATTCTCAAACCTGTTCCAAAGATGTTGCTAGATATTTATCCCCAAACATTAATCATCTTTAATTCCTTCCTCTTTCAACCATCTACTTATTTGCCTCTGACAAGTATCCTATGACCACTATGGGCCAGGCACTATTCAATCTATTTGGTAGGAATATTTCTGAAGACTTGGGCTTAAAGAGCTCATGTTGCCTATTTCAGAACCCAGTGATGCCTGCATTATCCTCCTCTCTGTTTCTACTGTCAAACATTCTAGCTTATATCCTTAACCCTCTCAGAGCATGCAGTAACTTCCTTGCTGGTCTCCTACCTGATTTAGCTTTTATTTAGTTCCCTCAATACATCATTGCAGGGTTAATCTTTAGAAAGCAGAGCTTTATTTCAACTTTCAATTGATTCAATCTTTCTATCTAAAACTTCTATAGCTCCCTATTGACTGTAGCATAAGGTCCAAACTCTCTAGTGTGACATACAAAACCTTCCATGATCTCGCTCCTCTTGACCTTTATAACTTTACATCCCATTTTCCCATTTCATGAATGCCATCCCAAACTGAATTTCTACAATTCTCTCCATCTTCTTCTTCTTTACCCCTCTCATTCAAATGTAATCCACACATATTCTGTATTTTTTTGCTTTTATTGAAGTATTTGGTTCTGCATGATCTCTTGTATGAGTGAGTCCATGTGAGCTCAATGGATGTCTGTTGGATGAATGACTAGGTCCTAGCCTGGTCTTTAGCATATCTCAATCCACATCTAATCCTTTACACCTTTGTCATGGCCATAAATACACTGTATGCTATATTATATTTGCTTATGTATATATCTTATCACTTCCATAGTTCTTTTGGTGCTCAGGGCCATACATGATTTAGCTTTATCCACCACATGCCAAACCATCCTCCACCTGACCACAGTGCCTTGTACTTAGTAAGTATTCAAAAAATTGTGTGTGTGTACGTACGTGTGTGTACGTGCATGAGTGTATGTTGAATGCTTAGACCCTGACAGAATGTTTTGAGGATTATAGAATAGATTTGAGGCACATAGCATGTAGTAGGCTTTCATTTGGAAACGTGAAAGTAGGCTGATAACTGTGCCAACCCATTTCGATAGAGGCATTTAATAATGAATTAAAGGAATGGATGTCTAATTTTAGGGTTCTTGGACTGAGTGGAAGAGGTGTTTAAGGGAAGGGCTCTTCTAACTATCCCACATGGGCAATGGGACCCTCAGCACAGGGGCAGTCTATTTGGTCACACTGGAAGCAATTGATGCCTATCAGCATTAACACTGTAGAGTGAGTTGTGCTGGCTTCTGGTGGAGCCTCAGGTATTGTAATGGGAGTGACTGGGTTATCTATCACAGAGTTGGGAAGAATATTGGTTGAACCAGTAAGTAAATAAAGGTATCAGAGTTGGGATGTGAATGAGAATGCTGGTGTGGACCTCTTTGCAACGGTCACCTCTCAAAGTGCCTCTCACAGAGGTGGAGAAGAACTGCAGGTACCGAAGAAATATAGAGCTTCACTGTTGCCTCATTTAGTGAGCAGACAGCTGTCTAACTGTGCCCCTCTGATAACCACATGTGTTCTTGTTCTCTTCACTTAGTGACAGTCCTGGGGTGCACAGACACAGGCTGGGGTTGTGTCTTTATTAGAGACATTAGCCACCAAGGGAGCCTGCTCAGAGTTGCACATGGTTTTCTGCTGAGCAGGAGGCCAGCAAAGTCACACGATTTAATTAGAGATAAGATTTCAAGCTTTGTTTATGTTCCCCGGATTTGGCGAGATGGTGCAGCTGGGACCCTGGTATCTTGCTTCCTCTGTTTAGGTAATTGGTACAGCAGGGAGGGCTTTATTGGACCAATGGTAAGTTTTCTTTATTGAAGGTTTCCAATACCCAAAATACATTTCACTGATTTTAAATTAGTCACTGGATGCAATCCAACCAGGAAAGGCACATGTCTTAGAAACTCTGTTGCTTAAATTCTCCTCTAAGACTTGGAAAAGTCAGGGTTAGAAGCCCAACACACACAATTCTTACATTAGAAATGTAAAGTTAACTATTTTTTTGTCAGTCTTTTCTATCATTTATCTCCTTTGTACATTTCAGAATGTCGTCAATCCAAACTGAAAGTATTACATGAGAATCCATCATATCACTAGCCACGTGTTCTTCCTAAATACTGACTGATACAGCCTGTTCTTGCTATTGCTTTCTTCTTGTCCTTGGCCATCCCATATCCAGATGACCCAGTGTTGTGCCAAGTGAAGATGACAGTTTTTGGCCTTTGTGCTGTCATTGATCCTTTTACACCCATGGCAGATGGCACTAATTAATTGATCATAATGTACTTTCTCAAAGAGCTGGGTCTAGTGTTTGGAGTTCTACTCAGAAGAGCCCCAGGCAGCCACCACTCAACAGTGAAAATTAGCATGTGAGATAAAACCCATTTTCCCAATTAAGCACTTTCTATTGATACTTAGAAGTAAAAAAAAATTAAGATTTAGCTCACTTACAATGTTCCTTTCTCCTCCAGGACTTTTAGTTCTTCTACTGATCACCTTCGTAAATTTACATACAGCACATAGTCAAATAATGTCATTTTGTTCAACTTTTTTTTTTATAACGTTGATGAGACGCCACAGGAACCTCTTATTTATATCAATTAACCTATGATAAATTCAGTTACATTATATGTCATTTTGCTTAAAGTTGTAGAACCTATTGACATCGAGGACTTAATGTAGTTAAGTTCTTTCTTGTTCAACCAGGTTTTAGCAGTATTCATTGATTTTCTGCTTTGTAAGAAGAGTGTAATAGCTTTCTTATAGTTTCCTTCATCTTCCCCCATTTCCTCTTTTCTGATCATTCTCAATGAGACAGTCTACTCTCACCCATCTATTCTTGTTAGCCTGCTTTGTGTGTTTTTCTTCACAGCATTTTTCACTACTTGAAATAATACATACTTAGTTTTTAATGAATTTACATTTTGTGAAAGGATAATTTTTTTGTTTTGTTTAGTGCAATATCCCTAGCATCTAGTATGTACCTACTTAAGGAATAAAGGAATTCTAATCCTGCTCCATACCCTGGTTAACTTTCATTGGCAGAACCAGCCCTTTGTGTGTGAGGAATGCATGAAAAGAACATCCTGCCTCCTGGATCACTAGGGCATTGAAAACTTCCATTAAAGGCACTATGATCCCATTAAAAAAATCCACTTAACTGGTTATCTAGCTTTACCCTTATGAAATGTATTGGCTTCCTGGGAGAATAGAACCCAGGACAGATAAATTTTGATGGGAAGTTTCAGAACATGGCTTTCCTTAAGGAGGTCAATGTTTGGGAGTTGTGGGATCAAGCAGCTCAGAATAGAAATTGAAAGGAGAGATAGAAAAGGAACTTCACCTACTTAAATATTTCCTATTGGACAGGCTAACAACTATACGTACAGCAGCAGTGTTCTGAAAAGACTGGCCGTTGAGGCAGAGAGACCTGGGTTCCAATTATTTTCTGCCACTCTTAGCTGTGTGACATTGGATGAGTTACTCAGCTTCTCTGAAAATTAATTAATACTAATCTTAAAGACAAAACCATGTTGAATAACATCGGTATGTTTCTGCTCAATTGCTCAAACTCAAAATGGAAAAAGTCTCATGCCTTGGGAGAAGTCAAGGAAACAAAGACAATTATTCTGCTATAAATAATGAGAGGGGTTTAAAAAATATAAGTATTTCATTATCTCTCATTATAAGGAGTGTGGTGCTAAGTCACTTTCTGGTTAGGTCAGTAGGTCTGTAATGTTAGTGAGCAAGGTCAGAGTTTGCTTCATTATTTCCTCAAAATTTAAGATAGATGTAGCAACTTGAAGGATATTCTTCTGTGACAGAAAGATTAGAGAGCAAAAAGTGTTTTTCCTCTTCCTCCTTCTCCTCTTCCTTCTTCTCCCCTCCTTCTCCTCCTCCTTTTTAGTCAGGGAAGACACTCCATCCCAGAAGAAGCAGGTTCTGCCCCTAAGAAGCAGAGAACAGAACTGGCTATTAGATAGACAACTAAACACCATCTACTGCAGAGTTCAGGAGACTGAAGCAATATGCTTGGAGTAGATATTTTCATTCATCTTCAACCTGTAGTACTATATAGGCAACAGTAGGTAACATTAAAAAAAAGTCTTTACACAAATCTTGATCCAGGTTACCGAATAAGGCTTACCATTTCCTACTGTACACAAACATAAAACTGTTTACATTTTCTCAATATCTCATAAAGTAGGCAGCATTATTCCTCTATTACAGAAATAAAAAAATGTACAGCAAGTTGCCTAAGGCCACCTACCTAGTCAGTGGCTGAGTTAGGATTTGAAGCTGGGATTCTGACTCCTATGTGTGTTATGCCTTTATATCTCCACCACACTCTTCCACAAATACCCACCTATCTCAGCCAGGAAGGACGGTCTTCTTCTCAGTGGCAAGAAGTTGGCCAAATAACTGCCTTTAAGGGCCTCTCCAACAGTCACTTTTGGAGCGAGCATTCTTTGATGACCTAGAGATCTTTTATTTACTTTTGTTTTTCTCCTATTGTCCTAAAACCATATTTTTAAAAAAAGTGTGCTTAATATGATTCAATGATTCTGAATATGTTTTTCCCCCTCCCATGTCTAATTTTTCTCTCTGACTGCTTCCCTCTTGTTTGTAGCTCCCATGGCTGTATAAAGCTGGGGCAATTCTTTGGATGTCAATCATTTTGAAGGGTGACTTTCTTGCATGACTTGGTAAGATCTGAAAGGAGGATAACCACAATGGAGAGGCTGTGGTGAGGCATCCCCTGGCAGCTGTCAGTCTTGAGCATCCAAATATAATTGCTCTATTTTATTTGCCACAGCCTGCCCGCTGTGTTCATCAGGCTGCCCAGTGGAACAGAAGGTAATAAGGGTCGAGACAGCCTCAGAAAGTCAGGCACTCACAACCAAAGTTAAAGATATGTAAAAAAAATTACTTGGTTGTGATTTTTCTCTCATAGAACTCAATTTCTGGATAAGAACAAGAGGAAACTGCAAAACTAGGACACGAAAATTCATCTTCACTGAAGAAAATGCAGGGAGAGCTATGAACATTTAATAACTTTTGTATCCAACTGCCCATAGTAAGTGCTTGCTTAATGCATAGACAAGACAAGGAAAGCTGGCAACTCAAGGCATTTCCAATTTATTTGAAAAACTCTTTGATCTGTTTTGAAATTTAGGATTCTGCTTTTGACTTTGCTAGATAAAGTTGGAGTAGAAATGAATTATTCATATGAAATATTGCCTCAATAACACTGCATCAAATAAACATAATGAAAAGCTGCCCATGTTATATAAGGGAAGCTAAGTCACAACTCTTTTGAATTGCAAAGTTACGCACTCGGGGCTAGACTCTTCCCCAACAGTATTCTATGGGAGAATCCATTTAGGAGGATGTAAGGCTCAGATTCTTTTTATTTCTGGTCAGACATGCATTTGTGGTTTATGGGTTTCAACTGCAGTTGCAACCATGGTGTTATTAAATCACACAGTCCTCATTTTGATTCCATCTAAGTCATTGGAGGCCACAGAGCAATTTCCATGACAGTGTATCCCATACCACTGCAGCATTTTGTTTGCCATAGAAATATGGTAACCGGTATCACCACTATGAATTGTGCCTATTCTAATATTTTCAGCAACCACTGGGGAATACCTATAGCCATGCCTTAAAGGGAAAACTTTAAGGCAAATAGAACTCTCACTTATAAGCGATGTCTCTTTTCTGGTGATGCTTAGGCTTATAGATGAAAAGAGAGAGAGAAAGATAAAGTGAACTAAAATAAATAGTGCATGTCAGGAGTATTGATCTCTGCTTAAATTCAATATGCAACACTTGAATTCTTGCTGACAATCTGATTTTAAAGAGTTATAGTTCAATAAAGGTATAGGAAGTCACCAGAGTTAAACTTGGGCAAATGGTGAGGAAGACAGTCTATCTTCAGATTTGCCTTTGCCCCTGCCACTGTCCTTTGGATACTTGAGACTCCATAGGAGCAGGCCCACCACAGAACTGGGTGCTTAGTGTTTTCCAATCACTGATTTAGGGTCACCAAGGGGCTTTATAAAATTGGATTCCTGATGGCAGACTACACCTGAATTGGAGTCTCTGTGAGTTGGGGAACAACCTACGCATCCTAAGGAACTGATGCTCAGCTGGCTCTGGGAGCCACAAGTGGAGTGGGGTGCGGGGATTCAGAGCATAAGCCCTGCATTTTGCCTGTGGGGGAACCTTGGGCAAGGTCGTGAACCCCTCTGTTCCTGCCACCTGTGAAATGGTGACAGCAGTGCCCGTCTCTCAGGGTGGTTGTGAGAATTTAGTGAGATGTTTTCTCAGCAATCTGAGCCCAGTGTCTTGGTTGTGTCAAGACTTCAAGTGGAAGGATGGAATTTGAAGACACTTCCTGGTGCTAGAGTCTGGGGTAGCTCCAGCTTGAGTTTAGGTTTATTTATTTATGAATTGAGAGCAATAATTCCTGCTCAAAATTCTGTCACTGAAAATTGTCCCAAGGAATAAATGAGACAGTGTAGTGGTTCAACTTACACTTTATATAAGTATTATAACAATGTTAAAATAAATTGTGTAATATAAATATATGCATATAGAAAATAATATATAATCATAACACACAAATAAAATAATAATGGTAGATATTACTTGAGCACAGACCCTATAGCAGGCACTGTATTTGGTATGTAAGTTAGTAACACTGCTCCTCAAAAAACCATGTATGGGTTATTGATAACTCTTGGGTTTGCACTTGGTGAGGGGCAATTTAGCATTCAAAACAAGCTCTTATAGAGCTTGCAATATGATCCATTCCAAGAGCTTTATATATGTGCATTAATTTAGTTATAACTACCAGGAAGCTCTTGTTATTTTTGCCATTTCACAGGTAAGGAAAGTGAAGCCAAGAAAGGTGAAGTAACACGCTCCATGTCAGACAGTGAGTGCTAAACTGTGATTTGAACCTTGTCATCCTGGCTTTGGAACCAGCTCTAAACTATAATTCTAAGTTGTATTTATGACATGAAATATATTTCACAATATAGTGCCTAATAAATTTTTTGTCCAATAAGTGACCCTATTTTCCTTAGAACTTTGTGTCTTCTGAGGATACACCATCAGACTCAAAGGGAGAACTGCCTGGCTTTACTTTCTCACTTTTCTTAGTGGATCCCCTCTAGAATACCGTTCTTAGCTCTAGGTGATGGGTTTAAATGACATATCATTTCCTCCTCCCTCCCTTCCTTTTCTTCTTTCCTTAAAAAAGATTGATTAAGCATGTGCTATGTTCCAGGCACCATGCTAAACTCCGAGAGTTTACTAGTAAAAAGGAAAGCATGAGCGGTTGCCCTCAGAGAGCCAATGTTCTAGTGAGGAGAGGTAATATAACAAGTGACTACTCAATATGAGAAAAAAATTTTTCATCTTTCTCTTTTATTAGTGTAGATTATTATTAAATCTTTATTGTTCAGATTATTACAGTTGTTTCTCTTTTATCCTCCCAAAGCTCCCCTCCACCAGTTCCCATCCCCTCCTCTGCCCTTACCCCCACACTGTCCTCATCCACAGGTTTACGATTTTTGTCCAGTCTCATCCTGCACCCCTCACATCCCTTTCCCCCCTGAGAATTGTCAGTCCACTCCCTTTCTATGCCCCTGATTCTATTCTATTCACCAGTTTTTTTCTGTTCATCAGATTTTTTATTCACATTATGAACAACAAATACATATCAACAAGTGAATCTAAAAATCAAGTATTTTTACTTGATTTTTAGATTCACTTGTTGATATGTATTTGTTGTTCATAATTTTTATTTTTACCTTTTTCTTCTTCTTCCTCTTCTTAAAGAATACCTTTCAGTATTTCACATAGTACTGGTTTGGTGGTGATGAACTCCTTTAGCTTTTTCTTATCTGTGAAGCTCTTTATCTGACCCTCAATTCTGAACGAGAGCTTTGCTGTGTAAAGTAATCTTGGTTGTAGGTTCTTGCTATTCATCACTTTGAATATTTCTTGCCACTCCCTTCTGGCCTGCATAGTTTCTGCTGAGAAATCAGCTGACAATCGTATGGGTACTCCCTTGTAGGTAACTAACTGTTTTTATCTTGCTGCTTTTAAGATTCTCTCTTTGTCTTCTGCCCTTAGCATTTTAATTATGATGTGTCTTGGTGTGGTCCTCTTTGGATTCCTTTTGTTTGGGATTTCTGCACTCCTTGGACTTGTAAGTGCATTTCTTTCACCAGGTAGGGGAAGTTTTCTGTCATTATTTCTTCAAATAGGTTTTCAATATCTTGCTCTCTCTCTTCTTCTGGCACCCCCATAATTCTGATGTTGGTACGCTTGAAGTTGTCCCAGAGGTTCCTTACACTATCTTCATTTTTTTTTGATTCGTTTTTTCTTTTGCTTTTCTGGTTGGGTGTTTTTTGCTTCTGTGTATTTCAAATCTTTGTTTTGATTCTTGCAATCCTCTAGTCTGCTGTGGGATCTCTGTATATTATTCTTTATTTCAGTGAGTGTATGCTTAATTTCTAGTGGGCCCTTTTTCATAACCTCTGGGGTCTCGCTAAATTTATCAGCGGTTTCTAGAAAATTCTTGAAAAACCTTATAACTGTGGTTTTGAACTCTATATCCAGTAGTTTTCTTTCCTTCATTTCTGTCATTTGTGATCTGTTTCTTTGTCTCTGCATTTTGTCTGCTTCCCTGTGTTGATAGAGTGGTTTCCTGTGCTAGGTGTCCTATAGGGCCAAGTGGCTCAGCCTACCCAATTACCTGAGGTGGACACTCTTGGTGCACCCCTTTATTGGCTGTTTGCACAGTCTTGTTGTAGTTAAGCCTTGATTATTGTTGGTATCACTGGAAGGAATTGACCTCCAGGCCACTTGGCTGTGAGAATCATCTGTGTCTACGGTGAGAGAACTTCTGTTCTGGAGACACTCTTATGGGGCAGGACTTGCTTCATTGGGGCTTTGGTGCTTGCTGAGTCTGCCCCCTGAGTGTGTCCCTTATGGATCTGAGGAGTTGCAATCTGGATGGTCCCACTCTGACCACTGGGTACACTGCTCTTGGATCTCTAAGGAGGTGATAATTTAGTCTCTGCCTGAGGCTACCCAGCAGGAGCTACAGAGAAATCTGCAGATTCCTCATCTTTGTTTGGGGTTGCCCAGATGTGGTCCAGCTGTGAAGCAATGCAAGCTGCTGTGGGGCCTTGGGTCTTTGGATGTTCTGGGTCTCTCTGACCCAGCTGCAGTTTGTTAGGTAATTGCAGATTGGGCCAGGCCATTCACATGCAAAAGCCTCTGCATGCAGCTTGGGTGGGGCAGGGTCTCAGGGAATCAATGGGGCAGAGCAAACAGCGATGTCTGATCTTCAGCCCAGCCCTAAGAGGCCCCTGGTCTCAGTGTCCTGCAGTAACCGGTAATTGGTGCAAGCATCTCTGAGAGAAAGCTGCCTCGAGTTCAGCCCGATGCCAGACAGTCCAGTTTCTCCTGGTATGAGTCTGTGTCTACAGAGACTCACCCAGACCTGGAGTTCAGAGCTGTTGGGAGCTTGTGTCTCCCTTCTGATTGAAAAAGACAACTGCATCCTCAGTTGCCAGCCCTTTCCATGTGCCTCCGTACCTCTGCACTTTACTTCCACACCTCCTCTGAGTCTCAGTGTGATTTTCTCTTTCCTTCTAGTTGTAGAATTTCCACTCAGCCAGTCTTCCTGTGGTTCTGGGTGATGTCCATTTTTTCTTTTAGTTGTTGTTTTGAAATGGTTGTGTGAGGTAGCAATTTCAAGTGTTTTATCTATGCTGCCATCTTGTTTTTCCCCAAATATGTGAAATTAACATGAGGACTGGGGAGATGCAAGGTGCTATGGAGTGCATGGCTTGGTATCCTAAGGACCAGGGAAGATATCCTTGAGGGAGTGCCACCTAAGCCAAGGCTGGAAGCATGAATCAGCCAGGTGAGGATGTTGCTGGTGAACACTTAGGAAAGTGTGTCAGGCACAGGAAATAGTATGGACCTGGAGGTAAGATAGAGTGTAGCTTGTTGTAGAAATTAAAAGAATGTATCTATGTCTGGGGCTAATATTTCTGTGAGAGATGATAAGAGAGAAGGTAAGAGATCAAATTATAATGAGTTGATGTTAGAGAAGAGAGAGGGTTTGAACTACCTGCTCAGAGCCACTGGTAACTATTGAAGGTTTTCAGCAAGGGTGTAAAATCATTACATTAATATTTTGGAAAGCTCACTCTTGGTCTAGTCTAAAGCAGTACCGTCATCCCCACCTTATCCCTGGTTTCACTTTCAGTTACTTGCAGTCAACTGCAGTCTAAAAACATTAAATGGAAAATTCCAGCATTTCATAAGTTTTA